>JBBFKN010000308.1:0-44643 GCA_039654755.1 Calcarius lapponicus | reverse complement strand
CCCTGGCAGTGCCCAAGGCCAGGCTGGACATTGGGGCTGGAGCACCTGGCACAGTGGGAGCTGTCCCTGCTATGGCAGGAACAAGATGGGCTTTAAGCTCTCTTCCCACCCAAATCTTCTGGGATTCTATGATAATATTTTGGCATTTTGATCTTCAAATCAGTTTTTTTTTTTTGGTGTGTGTGTGTGTCTATGTGTGTGATCTCCTGTGTTGAGGCTTCCCCTCTCCAAATCCCTGCACTGCGAACCCCTGGTGGCTCTTTGGGTGTGGTGGGGAGGGGTCTCCTTCCCTTCTGCCAAGGATGGGGAGGGCAGGTTCCCTGAAAAGCCAATTTTTGGGAGTTCTGTGTGCCACATGAACCCTCAGAGCTGCTTGTCCATGGCTGTGAGCTGGACTCACCCTGGCACAAGCCCTGTGGTCCATCTGCTGGAAGCTGGGAGCGGGAGAAGCTCTGTGGTGGCTCCAGCTGTGTCCCCGTGTGACACCTGAGCCCAGGTGAGGAGAATTGCTGATGCCTCAGCCTGCTCCAAGGATTCCACTACAGCCTGTCCTGGAAAATCAGCATCTTCAGCAGCTCAGCCTCCCTCCCAAGGCTTCTTTCAAAGTATTCCTCTCTCTGAAATGTTTAATTGTAATTACCTTAAATTTCAAAACAAGAGGTCATCTGAACTGGAAAATAGATTGGTTTTTTTTCTTCTCCTTTGAGAATGTCAAAACACTTCATTTTGACAAATTCAGAACCCATTCCAAATTCTTTTCTGACTCAATAAATTAATCAAAACCGACCTCCTCTTAAAAGAAGTGTCAGTTTTGGAAAAATCAGCATTTTTCAGTGGAAAAAACCACAATTCATCCAGAAATTACTTTGACTTCTTGTCTCTGTGTGTCTCCTGTGCTGCGTTCCCAGTAACTGCGATCCTGCTGGATTAATTACTCTGGGCAAGGAGACAAAATCAGGAACAGCACCTGAGTGGAAAACTTTTCTTTTTTCAGATTCAGAGATAAGTTTAGAACATTTCTCTTTTTGTTTACTTCTGCAAGTCTGAGGCTGAGTAAACTTCATGGTGGGGTGGCCCTTGGGGGTTTCTCTGCTGCAACCTGTGACCCTTGAAATTCCCATCTTCCCAGCCAGCCTGAGCTCTCTGCTCATTCCCATTTCCCCTAAAAACAGGTGGCAGCTACCCTGCCTTTAAATATGGATTTATTGCTGGTGCAGTCCAGGAGGTGCCTTAAAAACATCCCTCACCCTGCAGAGGGATCCAGCTGGGACCAGACCCTGCTCCAAGACACACAAATGAGTCTGGAATAACTTCACCAACTCCATTCCCAGCAGGAATGTGATGGGGGAGTGAAAGTGGAGTTTATAGGAAAGTTCTGGTTTCAGAGAATCATGGAATCCCAGAATGGGTTGGATTGGAAGGACATTAAACCCCACCCAGTGCCACCCCATCCATGGCAGGGACAGCTGCCACTGTGCCAGGTGCTCCAGCCCCAATGTCCAGCCTGGCCTTGGGCCCTGCCAGGGCTCCAGGGGCAGCCACAGCTGCTCTGGCAATTCCAGCCCAGCCCCTGCCCACCCTGCCAGGGAACAATTCCCAATTGCCAAGATCCCATCCAGCCCTGCCCTCTGGCACTGGCAGCCATTCCCTGGCTCCTGCCCCTCCATCCTTGTCCCCAGTCCCTCTGCAGCTCTCCTGGAGCCCCTTCAGGCCCTGCAGGGGCTCTGAGCTCTCCCTGGAGCCTTCTCCTCTCCAGGGAGCCCCCCCAGCTCTCCCAGCCTGGCTCCAGAGCAGAGGATTTGGGATCAAAGGCTCCCCAGAGCTGCACTGGGGGAGGATTCCAGGAGAATTCCAGCTGGATCCAGGAAAATCCATGAGGGGGGAACCCCCAGTCTGACCTGGGTGCAGTGATGCCACTCACATCCTCTTTATGTCACCCGAATAAATGATGGGGCTGCAGAGGTTTGTGGCAGCTGGACAAAGTTGCCACTGTTTTTGGGTTGCCAAAAACAACTGGAATAGAAGAATGGCACTGGAATAGAAGAATTATTCCCTCCCTGAGGAATCCAGCCTAGAGTGGGATGGCAGTGATTTACTGGGGCAATGCTGCTCTGCTCTCCCTGCGGCAGCACAAAGCAAACACAAACCCTGCAAGTGCTGGGGGTGCCCCAGGTGTGAGCAGAGCAGCAGGGCCGGGGTGGCAAAGGCTGAGCAGCACAGGGGCATGGGCTGGACCTTCTGCTGGCCCAGGAAAGCTGACCCAGCAGCCAGCAGGGACAGCCTGGCCCCCCTGGCTGCCAGAAGGGCCAAGCTCTGTGCTGGGCCTGCAGACCTGTGGGACTGACGGGGGTAGGATGGTGGGGATGGACAGAGAGCAGAGATCTCTGAAGCCAGGGCTGGGAAGTTGTGGTTTGTTGCAAAGGGGCCCTGCTGGGAGCTGCCAGCCACAGCTCAGAGCAGGCCTGAGAGGAGCCCGAAAGAGACCAAAAAAACTGGAAGTTCCCATTACAATACCATAAATCTTCTGTGCTGAATATTCTCATTCTCACTAACCAGTCTAGTACAAGATACAAATCCTACAGCATTTCCATACAGCCTATAAGAATCATTACATTCCCACACTGGGTTACATTTTAAACCCTAAAAACTCCTCTTTGGGCCCCTTCTGCCAAGCTGGCAGGGTCTGCTCTGAGCCTTGGGCCTGTCTGCAAGCAGAGGGGATTGTTTGATCCAAAGGGGATCACCTTCAGCTGGCCATGCCATTGTTTTCCAGTTGTTCAGTAACTGAGGGATCTCAAAGCTTGCTTTCATTTCAATCTCGCTTACAGTTTCCATATTCTCACAATCTTTTGCCAGGCAATGATATTTATGCGGCTTTCCTGTTTCATCTTCCCCAGCACAGCCCCCAGGTGACCCTGGGACAGCAGAGGGAGGCTCTGCCATGGCGTGGGCACCCTGGGTGTCCTGGCACTGCAGGCAGGGTGTCCTGGAGCAAAGGGGACGTGTCTGCCCTGCACCTCTGCCCCCCCAGAGTCCCACCTGCCTCCACTTGAACCAAACCCCCCCAATTCCCACAGGACCCCCACCTCTGCCGGGCTGCTCCAATCAGCTCCCGGAACACAAATCCTGACAGGCACGGCAGGCACCTCTCAATGAAGTTGCCATAGTTACTGGTGCCTCACAGCAGCCACCGAGCTCATTAAAATGATTTGAATGGCTACCCCATCATCAAGGCACTGGGGGGGAGCTCTGGAGGGGAGGGAGCCCCAGGCTGGGATGGGCTCCAGCAGGAGGGTGGAGAGAGCTCCATCCAGAGCTTTCCCAGCTCCATCCAGAGCCTGCTGAGCTCCAGAACCTTCACAGTTCCATCCAGAGCCTGCCCAGCTCCATCCAGAGCCCGCTAAGCTCCAGAACCTTCACAGTTCCATCCAGAGCCTGCCCAGCTCCATCCAGAGCCTGCTGAGCTCCAGAACTTTCACAGCTCCAGAACCTTCAAAAATCCATCCAGAGCCCGCCCAGTTCCAGAACCCTCACAGATCCAGGACCTGCCCAGCTTCAGAGCCTTCACAGCGCGATCCAGAGCCTGCTGAGCTCCAGAACCTTCACAAATCCATCCAGAGCCTGCCCAGCTCCATCCAGAGCCTGTCTAGCTCCAGAACTTTCACAGATCCAGAACCTTCACAAATCCATCCAGAGCATACCCAGCTCCATCCAGAGCCTGTCTAGCTCCAGAACTTTCACAGATCCAGAACCTTCACAAATCCATCCAGAGCCTGCCCAGCTCCAAAGCCTTCACAAATCCATCCAGAACCTGTCCAGCTCCAAGATATTCCCATCTCAAGGACCTGCCCAACTCCAGAACCTTCACGGCTCTATCCAGAGCCTGTCCCACTGCAGAACCTGCCCAGCTCCAGAACCTTCCCAGCTCCATCCACAGCCTGCCCAGCTCCAGAACGTGTCCAGCTCCATCTAGAGCCTCTCCATCTCCAGAACCTGCCCAGCTCCAAAACATTTCCAGCTCCAGAACCTGTCCATCTCCAGAACCTGCCCAGCTCCAAAACATTTCCAGCTCCAGAACCTGCCCAGCTCCAAAACATTTCCAGCTCCAGAACCTGTCCAGCTCCAGAACCTGCCCAGCTCCAAAACATTTCCAGCTCTAGAACCTGTGTAGCTCCAGAACCTGCCCAGCTCCAGAACCTTTCCAGCTCCATCCACAGCCTGCCCAGCTCCAGAACGTGTCCAGCTCCATCGAGAGCCTCTTCAGCTCCAGAACCTGCCCAGCTCCAAAACATTTCCAGCTCCAGAGCCTGTGTGGCTCCAGAGCCTGCCCAGCTCCAGAACGTGTCCAGCTCCATCTAGAGCCTCTCCAGCTCCAGAACCTGTCCAGCTGCAGAGCCCGCCCAGCTCCAAAACATTCCCAGCTCCAGAGCCTGCCCAACTCCATCCAAAGCTTTCAGAGCTCCATCCAGACCCTGCCCAGCTCCAGACCCTGCCCATGAGCAGGCATCAGCCCAGGACAGAGCTGTGGGGACAGAGCTGGCCCAGTGCAGGGCAGTGGCTCCCACCCTGTCCTGGAGGAAGGTGGGCATCGGGATGCCCTGCCAGGGTCTCCTCCCCAGCATCCCCCCGTGGCTGATGTGTGATCTCACCCTGCCCTGGCCATGTCCTCACACCTCCTGCAAGGCTGGTTCCCACTGCCCCACGTTCTCCAGCAGCCCAGCAGCTGATGCTGGGGGCAGCAGAGTGGTTTGAGACAGGAGCTGGAGCCTTCCTCCTCTTTCAACCCATATTGTACAAATTGCTGTGTTAAAAAACCCAAAAAACCCACAAAAAACAAACAAACAAACAAAAAATCTATCTGTCTAAAATATCTACCTGTCTAAAATATCTATCTATCAAAAATATCTATCTATCTATCTATCTATCTATCTATCTATGTCTATATCTATGTGTATATATATATATATATATACACACATTCTTCTTTGGGTTCACCCAAAGCATTAATCCAAAATAAGGTTTCATCCTCTTTTTTTTTTTTTTTTTTTTTTTTTTGTGTGTGTGTGTGTGTGTGTGGTTTTTTTTGGTTTTTGTTTTTTTTTTGTTTTGTTTTGTGTTTTTTTTTGTTTTTGTTTGTTTGTTTGTTTGTTTTTGTTTTTCGTTTTTTTAGTTTTTTGGGGTTTTTTTACTCCTAAGACAAGGCTGTGAAGAACAAGTATTTTGGGGTTTAGCTTAAACCCAAGCAGTTTCAAGATAAGAAAAATAAAAGGTATTAAAATTATCATGGAATACTACAGGAAGAAAACAAACAAACAAACAAACAAAAAAGACTGAAAAAATCCTGCTGAAAAGCCTCAGGGGTTTTTGGGGTACTTTTTCTTTGGGAAGGAGGGCGCTGTGGCATCCTCGGGAACGCGCGGGGTGAGGATGCTGCCATGGAGCTGGGCTGTCCCTTGTCCTTGTCCCCAGATGATGCTGCCATGGAGCTGGGCTGTCCCCTTGTCCTTGTCCCCAGAGGATGCTGCCATGGAGCTGGGCTGTCCCTTGTCCCCAGAGGAAGCTGTGCCATGCTGGAACCCCCTGGGCTTCTCTCAGAGCCCCACAGGGCTGCTCTGGTGTTTCCCCACAGCACAGGGAGCACTGGGGGCAGCTGCCATGGAGCTGGGCTATCCCTCATCCCCAGAGGATGCTGTGCCATGGAGCTGGGCTGTGCCTTGTCTGCAGAGGATGCTGAGCTCTGCTGGGATCCCCTGGGCTTCTCTCAGAACTCCACAGGGCTGCTCTGGTGTTTCCTCACATCATGGCAGCACCAGGGGCTGTCACGCCATGGAGCTGGGCTGTCCCTTGTCCACAGAGGATGCTGTGCTGTGCTGGGATCCCTCAGGGCTCCACAGGTCTGCTCTGGTGTTTCCCCATAGCATAGGGAGCACTGGGGGCAGCTGGGCTGTCCCTTGTCCCCAGAGGATGCTGTGCCATGGAGCTGGGCTGTCCCTTGTCCCTTGTCCCCAGAGGATGCTGAGCCATGGAGCTGGGCTGTCCCTTGTCCCCAGCATCCCCAGAGGATGCTGAGCCATGGAGCTGGGCTGTCCCTTGTCCCTTGTCCCCAGAGGATGCTGAGCCATGGAGCTGGGCTGTCCCTTGTCCCCAGAGGATGCTGAGCCATGGAGCTGGGCTGTCCCTTGTCCCCAGCATCCCCAGAGGATGCTGTGCCATGGAGCTGGGCTGTCCCTTGTCCCTTGTCCCCAGAGGATGCTGAGCCATGGAGCTGGGCTGTCCCTTGTCCCCAGCATCCCCAGAGGATGCTGAGCCATGGAGCTGGGCTGTCCCTTGTCCCCAGCATCCCCAGAGGATGCTGTGCCATGGAGCTGGGCTGTCCCTTGTCCCCAGCATCCCCAGAGGATGCTGAGCCATGGAGCTGGGCTGTCCCTTGTCCCTTGTCCCCAGAGGATGCTGAGCCATGGAGCTGGGCTGTCCCTTGTCCTCAGCATCCCCAGAGGATGCTGTGCCATGGAGCTGGGCTGTCCCTTGTCCCTTGTCCCCAGAGGATGCTGAGCCATGGAGCTGGGCTGTCCCTTGTCCCCAGCATCCCCAGAGGATGCTGAGCCATGGAGCTGGGCTGTCCCTTGTCCCCAGCATCCCCAGAGGATGCTGAGCCATGGAGCTGGGCTGTCCCTTGTCCCCAGCATCCCCAGAGGATGCTGAGCCATGCTGGGATCCCTCAGAGCTCCACAGGGCTGCTGTGGTGTTTCCCCACAGCACAGGGAGCACTGGGGGCAGCTGCCATGGAGCTGGGCTGTCCCTTGTCCCCAGAGGATGCTGTGCCATGGAGCTGGGCTGTCCCTTGTCCCTAGAGGATGCTGTGCCATGGAGCTGGGCTGTCCCTTGTCCCTTGTCCCCAGAGGATGCTGAGCCATGGAGCTGGGCTGTCCCTCATCCCCAGAGGATGCTGCCATGGAGCTGGGCTATCCCTTGTCCCCAGCATCCCCAGAGGATGCTGTGCCATGCTGGGATCCCTCAGAGCTCCACAGGGCTGCTCTGGTGTTTCCCCACATCGTGGGAGCACCTGGGGCAGCTCCCCACAGCCCCCAAGCTCCAGCCCCATGGGAGGCCCAGCCCCTGCCCCTCGCTGTGCAGAGCTCTCAGGGTACAGGGATAATCTTTTACTCTTCAGTACAAATAATTTATTACATTAAAATAACGTTTTTAAAAAATGAGTACTTTGGGAATAATTCAGGCTCGCCTGCGGAGGCATTTTTCAAAGTGCCATAATAGGCACTTAGAAATGGGTGGTTATTTTTATTCTCCCAGCCTGTCAAGAAGCTGATGGATCGAATTGGCTGATGACAAGGCAGCTGAGTGCTCATAGACGGAGACCACAGCGGGAACACGGAGCCTGTTACAAATGAGCAGCCAGCCCAGGCCGGAGCCTCCCACAGCTCTGCAGCTCTGCACATGCCCTGCCACCCCCGTGGTGACAGTGACCTGGGCAGGGATGGCCTGGAGGGCACTGTCACCACAGGGGTGGTCACAGAGAGCAGGCAGCCCTGCCCAGCTCCCAGCACTGCCAGCCCTGTGCCATACAGCTGTGGCATTGCCCCTGCCCAGCCCACCTGGGGGGTAACCCTGAGATGAGGGAGTGTCCCTGGGGTGGGGGAATAACCCTGGGCTGGAGGGATAATCTTCGGCTAGTGGAATAACCCTGGGCTAGTGGGATAACCCTCAGCTGGGCTGAGGGAATAACCCTGGGCTGGTGGGGTAGCCCTGGGCTGGTGGACTAACCTTGGGCTGGAGCAACTCTTGGCTGGTGGAACAATCCTGGGCTGGAGGAATAACCTTGGGCTAGTGGAATAACCTTCGGCTGGGGTAATAACCCTGTACTCATGGAGTAATCCTGGGCTAGTGGAATAACCCTGAGCTGGAGGAATAAGCCTGGGCTGGGGGAATAACCCTGGGCTAGTGGGGTAATCCTGGGCTGGAGGGATAACCCCGGGCTGGAGGAACAACTCTTGGCTGGTGGAACAATCCTGGGCTTGGGGAATGACCCTGGGCTGGGGGAACAACTCTTGGCTGGTGGAACAATCCTGGGCTGGTGGAGTAACCCTGGGGTGGGGGAATGATCCTAGGTGGGGGAATAACCCTGGGCCAGTGGGGTAACCTTGGGCTGGTGGACTAACCTTGGGCTGGAGGAACAACTCTTGGCTGGTGGAACAATCCTGGGCTGAGGGAATAAACCTGGGCTGGAGGAGTAACCCCAGGCTGGGGGAATGATCCTGGGGTGGGGGAATGACCTTGGGCTAGTGGAGTAACCCTGTACTCATGGAGTAATCCTGAGCTAGTGGAATAACTCTGACCTGGTGGAAATGACCCCGGGCTGGAGGGATAATCTTGGGGTGGGGGAATGATCCTGGGCTGGAGGAACAACTCTTGACTGGTGGAACTATCCTGGGCTGGGGGAATGACCCTGGACTGGAGGGATAACCCTGTACTCATGGAGTAACCCTGGGCTGAAGAAAAACTCTTCGCTGGTGGAACTATCCTGGGCTGGTGGAATAACCCTGAGCTGGAGAAATAGCCCTGGGATGGGGGAATGACCCTGGGGTAACTCTCAGCTCTTGGAACTATCCTGGGCTGGCTGCTGGGGCAGAATCTGCTCAGCAGAGGCTTGGCAGGGCTGCTGCAGACCTGGTCCTGAGGGTGTGAGGCAAATCCATTCCTTAAAGTTTTACTTTGTCCAAAGCCAGCGATTTCTGCATCCCTCCAGCCATTCCTGCATCCCTCCAGCCTTTCCTGCATCCCTCCAGCCATTCCTGCATCCCTCCAGCCTTTCCTGCATCCCTCCAGCCTTTCCTGCATCCCTCAAGCCATTCCTGCATCCCTCCAGCCATTCCTGCATCCCTCAAGCCATTCCTGCATCCCTCCAGCCATTCCTGCATCCCTCCAGCCATTCCTGCGTCCCTCCAGCCTTTCCTGCATCCCTCAAGCCATTCCTGCATCCCTCCAGCCATTCCTGCATCCCTCCAGCCTTTCCTGCATCCCTCCAGCCTTTCCTGCATCCCTCAAGCCATTCCTGCATCCCTCCAGCCATTCCTGCATCCCTCCAGCCTTTCCTGCATCCCTCCAGCCTTTCCTGCATCCCTCAAGCCATTCCTGCATCCCTCCAGCCATTCCTGCATCCCTCAAGCCATTCCTGCATCCCTCCAGCCCTGCCTGAGCCAGGCTGCAGCCCTGGGGATGCTGAGAACCTGCAGCAATTGCTGAGGGGCTCCCAGGAGCCCTGGGAGGTGCAGAAGGGGAGCCTGAAGAATGATGGATATTCTGGGGGGGCTCCAGTCCTGTTTTTCACCCCACTGGGCAGGGTGGACAGTGGATATTCTGGAGGGAGCTTCGGGACCCTCTAATCCTGGTTTTCACCCCACTGATAAAGGTGGAAAATGGATATTTTGGGGTAAAATACAGGACCCTCTAATGCTGTTTTTCACCCGTTGGGCAGGGTGGCAAATGGATATTTTGGGGAAAGAGACAGAACCCTCTAATCCTGTTTTTCACCCATTGGGCAGAGTGGATGATGGATATTCTGGAGGGAGCTTTGGGACCCTCTAACGCTGTTTTCACCTTGCTGGGCAGGGTGGAAAATGGATATTTTGGGGTAAAATACAGGACCCTCCAATGCTGTTTTTCACCCACTGGGCAGGGTGAGCAGTGGATATTTTGGGGGAAGATACAGAACCCTCTAATCCTGTTATCACCCATTGGGCAGGGGGGGTGATGGATATTTTGGGGTAAGAGACAGAACCCTCTAATCCTATTTTTCTTCCACTGAGGAAGGTGGAAAATGGATATTCTGGGGTAAGAGACAGGACCCTCTAATGCTGTGTTTCACCCCACTGGGCAGAGTGGACAATGGATATTTTGGGAAAAGACACAGAACCCTCTAATGCTGGTTTTCACCCCACTGGGCAGGGTGGATGATGGATATTTTGGGATATTTTAGGACTCTCTAATCCCATTCTCACCCACTGGGCAGGGTGGACAGGCAGCCCCAGCAGCACATTGGGATTTCTGGGGGTGGCAGTGGGAGCTGCCACACGTGGGGCTGCTCAGACTGCACCCACCCTGCTGGAGCAGCAGTTCCTGCTCATTCTCAGCCCTTCCAAGCCAAACTCCAGCCCCTGCCTTGGAGAGGAATCCCTGCTGCAGACACAGAGCTGCTGCTCTGTGCAGTTCAGGCTCTTCTCTGATGCTCCAGCCCCTCAAAGCCTGGCTGGCTGTGGGAGAAATGAAAAGAAACATGACTTTGAATTTCAGAGCCCAGAAGTGGCAGCATCTCCCTCTCTCACAGCCCCCTGCCTGCAGATTCAAAGCTCTCCCGAGGCTCATGAATTGATTGCCTGTTCTGGGAGGCAGGGAAGGTTTAGAGGCTCATCTCCACCCCTCGGAGGCCAGGAGCTGGCAGGATCCGTGCCCAGGGTGGTATCAAGAGCCAGAGGCAGAGCTGACAACTCAGTAACTCTCTGTTCTTCTTCCTTCCACTCCATCCTTTTAACGTCCCAGTTTCCTCAGGAGTTGGGGGTAAGGTGAGGGAAAAACCACACCTGGGATTTTTCTGACAGCTTTGCTTCCTTTGGGAGAGCATTTCAGGCTCTGAGAATCTCATTTCCCTGCAGTGCAGCCTGGATGTCACCCCTGGCTGGCCCTGCTGTCCTGCAGGGTCACAGGGAGCACACTCACACCTGCCCAGAGCCTTCATCTCATCCCCATCTCCCTGATCCAATTAGACACAGCGGGCACTTGTGACCCTCTCTGGCTTGAAAAGCCTCATTATGTTGGGTTTTTGCTGTTTCAGATCCCCTCTCCCTCCTGGCTGAGCGTGGGGGCTGGGAGGGTCAGGTGTCCTGCAGCTCAGGGGGCACAGGGCAGAGCTGCTGCCCTGGGACGCAGCAGCCCCTTCCCTGCTACAGGGCCAGGTGAGGGATGAGCCCACCAGAGCATTCCTGCTTTGAGTGAGTATCCCACGGGGGAGGCGCCTCTGCAATGAGCCAAGTGTCCATCCTGTCACAGACATCTTTTATGGAAAGATCCTTTCCTTAGGATTTTCCCTCCTGAGAAGCTGAGAGGCCTCAGGAACAAAATGTCAACAATGGTTATCTGCTGCTGTGGAATGCAACAGGTGCATCTGGGATTGGCCCATCTTGGATGTTTCTAATTAATGGCCAATCACAGCCCAGCTGGCTCGGACAGAGAGCCGAGCCACAAACCTTTGTTATCATTCTTTGCTATTCTATTCTTAGCCAGCCTTCTGCTGAAATCCTTTCTTCTATTCTTTTAGTATAGTTTTAATGTAATATATATCATAAAATAATAAATCAGCCTTCTGAAACATGGAGTCCGATCCTCGTCTCTTCCCTCATCCTCAGACCCCTGTGAACACGGTCACATCCATCCTGTGTCCCCAGAGGGGCCCCAGGAACTGGAGGGACATGTCCCCCTGTTCTTCTAAGTTCTTCTAAGCCTTCTGATGTTTACATTCTTGTAATGAACTTTCTCATGCAGATTTATGTAAATAATTATCGTTTTACGTTCTTTTCTGGAGGAGAAATTTGATGCACTGTTGGTTTGTCCAGTGCCATTGGAGAGGTGGCACTGTCATCCTCCAATCCACTGTCACTTTTGAAAATCTATAAATATTAGAGTCAGAAATTAAACTTAGCAGACACCTGTCTTTCCAAACCGAGACAAATTTTTGTGAGGGTGTGAGGCCCTGGCACAGTGTGCCCAGAGCAACTGTGGGGCATCCTCAGTCACTCTAGAAGCTCCTGCTCTTCTTGCACTTCCCTAAACCTTGTGACAACACGAGGCAAGAGCTTGTCCATGAAAATTCCAGCCCTGCAGGGCTCTGAGAGGGCAGAGCAGGATGGTGAGTGGTGCTGGGGGATTGCCTGGAGAAGAGACAGCTCTGGAGTGACCCTAGAGGGGGTTTGGGTACCTGAAGGGAGCTGACAGGAGAGCTGGAGAGGAACTTCTTACCAGAGGAGGTAGGAACAGGACAAGGGGGAAGGGATTCAAACTGAGAGTAGGTTTCCATTGGATATTGAGGATAATCCTTCCCTGGGAGGGTGGGCAGGCCCTGGCACAGCTCTGGCTGCCCCTGGATCCCTGGAAGTGCCCCAGGCCTGGCTGGATGGGGCTTGGAGCACCTGGGACAGTGGGAGGTGTCCCTGCCGTGGCAGAAGTGGGACAGGATAAACTTTAAGGTCCTTCCAGCCCAAACCATTTTATGATTCTATGAAGAGACCACAGGCAGGAAAGCAGCTCTGCTGAGTGCTGAGCACATCAGCTCTCACTCAGTGAAAGCCCCAGCTAAAGGCAGGATGCTGGGCAGAGCAGCTGGTTGCAGTTTCCTCCAGGATCCTGCTGTGGTTACTCGGATGAGCAGCCTGGATCAATGCTGGTGTGGCCTCCAGCAGAGCAGCACATTGGCCAAAGAGCAGTAAAACATCCCTGGAGCAGAGCAGGCTCTGGGTTTGCAGACTCAGAGGAGCCACAGGCAGAGCCCAGGTGTGTCCTTGTCACCACCTGGCTGTGCTGGCAGCCCCTGGGGACACAGACAGCCAGGGCAGCTGAGGCTGGAGATCAGGGCAAGGTTCCTCCCCCAGAGGGTGCTGGCACTGCCCAGGTATAGTAAATGCAGCTGATCCCAACTCTGAGAAGGACAATGCATCTGACTCTATTGATTCAGAGGGCAAATTAATTATTATATTATATTATATTATATTATATTACATTATATTGCATTATATTATATGATGTCACATTAATTATATTATATTGCATTATATTATATGATATTATACTCTATTGCATTATATTGTATTATATTGTATTGCATCATATTGTATTTATAATATAACAATATAATATAAAATATAAAATAATATGGAAATAATATATTATAATAATAATAAAATAATATGGAAATTATAATTATAATAAAATAATAAAATATAATAATATATAACTAATGTAAAAATATAAAATACGATATAATAATATATAATATTATAGATTATAAAATAATAAATTACCCTTCTAAGAACATGGAGTCAGATTCTCAATTCTTCCTCCCTCTAGGGAACTCAGACAATACCATAGCACCCCTGCATGGACACAGTGAGGGCACAGAGCTGTCTGAGGGCACTGGGCTGTCCCTGTCCCTTGCAGATGGAGCCTGTTGTCATCATCCCTGTGACTCAGGGAGGCCGGGGAGCCCAGGCTGAGGCTGCAGCGAGTGGATGCACACGAGATGCCTCCAGGCACTCCCACAACAGATGCACACACGTGGGCTCAGACCCCCATTTCTGCAGACAGAACAGTTCATGGGCTCTGCTTCAAACAGGATCTGAAATACCCTCCCAGCAGAGTTTTCCAGAAATAAATGAAATGTCTGAGGACTGGAAGCAAGGGAAGAATTAACAGATGGAGAGCTGCAGCTGGGCACCCTGTGATGCCCCAAGGAAGAGGCTCTGGTGTGTCTCTGTCCCTGTCACCTCTTCCCCAAGCTCTTGTGGGTCAGGGCAGTGAAGTCTCACCCCCTTTGCAACTGGGTTTTGCAATAAGGGAAGGGGAATTGCTTTCTCCAGGCATCTGGATCAGGGCCTTCCCAGCAAAGGCCTCACCCATGGGATCCTCACTGCTCCAAGAAGGAGCTGCCACAAGCAGGGCTTTGTTCTTCACCTGACCCACGTTGTTGTCTCTCTCTCTGCTCCAGTCTGAAACTGTTCAGGTGTTCAGCTGTTCAGTTCTCAGGTTTTTTCCCTGTCCAGGATGTTATTTGGGCCTCCAGAAGCTCCTTTAGAGGATAATCTATCTCCCAGGCGGTTGGGAGCAGGGACAGAAGCAGAACCAGTCCAAAATATACATTCCTTTATATTTTATATTTATATTGAAGGTTTGGGGCTGGGTCAGGCTGGGGCGGTGGACGTTCAGCCCGTTTCAGTAATTTGTGTGTGAAATCTTATTTCTGGGTGTTTGATGAGGATGGGTCAGCTGCAGGCCCCAGCAAAGTGCTCTTGTTCCCAGGCTGTGAGGTGGAACCCGCATGAAGAGGAGCCCTCCTGGAGCCAAGTGTGACCCCAAGATGTCTTTCTGCCCACAGATGGAGTCCCTGGACGTGGCTCAGGGGATCTGGACACCGCTCACTGCCTCAGTGTCCCCCTGAGCCAGGAGAACTGCCTGTCCTGTCCTCAGCATCCCTGGGCTCCCTTCACCTGCTGGCACAGGTGACGGGTGCCCCAAAGCTCAGCCCCGGGCACCCCCCTGCTCCTGTCCCCGCAGCTCCTTCCTTTTGTCCCCCGCATCCTTCTCCATCCTCCGGAGCCGGCAGCGACCGCGGCTTCCTGCTTCCCTCTAGTGGTGCCGGCCCCGGAGCGCCGCGATCCCAGCCCTGCGATCCCATTGCTGTGATCCTAACCTGTGATCCCAACCTTGTGATCCCATTCCTGTGATCCCAACCTGCGATCCCAGCCCTGCGATCCCATCCCTGTGATCCTAACCCAGTGATCCCAGCCCTGCGATCCCATTGCTGTGATCCTAACCCAGTGATCCCATTCCTGTGATCCCATCCCTGTGATCCCAGCCCAGTGATCCCAGCCCCGCTATCCTATTGCCCACTGGTCCCATTGAAAACTGATCCTATTGGAAATTTATTTCACTGCAAACTGATCCCACTGCTCACTGATCCCATTGCACACACTGATCCAATTGCACACTGATCCCACTGCACACTGATCCTATTGCAAACCGATCCCAGTGCACACACAAAGAACCAAGTTCTTTGCCCCATCTCCAGCCCTATTGAAAACTGATCTCACTGCTCACTGATCCCATTGAAAACTGATCCCACTTCACACTGACTTAACTGCTCACTGATGCCATTGCACACTGATCCTATTGCACACTCTGATCCCATTGTATGCCCTGATCCCACTGCTCACTGATCCCACTGCACACTGATCCTATTGCACACACTGTCCCATTGCAAACTGATCCCACTGCTCACTGATCCCATTGCACACACTGATCCCATTGCAAACTGATCCCACTGCTCACTGATCCCACTGCTCACTGATCCCATTGCTCACTGATCCCATTCCCACTGCTTACTGATCCCATTGCACACACTGATCCCATTGCACACTGATCCCACTGCACACTGATCCTATTGCACACACTGATCCCATTGCACACTGATCCCACTGCACACTGATCCTATTGCAAACTCTGATCCCACTGCACACTGATCCTATTGCACACTGATCCCATTGCACCCTGATCCCATTGCTCACTGATCCCATTCCCACTGCTCACTGATCCCACTGCACAGAGGGATTTGGTTGTTCCTCAGTCCCGCAGGTGCTGCCGAGCCCAGCTGCAGGGCCAGGCTGGAGCAGCTGTGGCTGTCCCCGTGCTCAGGAGCAGAGATCAGCTCACACAGACAGGCCCTCACACCCCAGCCCGTGCTGCACTACACAATCATTGCAGCATGGGAGCTGTCTAACATCCCTCCGAGGAGCCTGCTCGATTCCATCCCTTTTTCCAGCAGCAGCAGGATGAGGAGCAAGTGAGAAAACGTGGCTGCAGGCCTGGGAAGGCGTTAGTGAGGCCAGCCAGGCCAGTAATTAGTGCTGGGAGCACCGAGCTGTCCCTTCTCTCCTCTCACTGCCCTTGTTTTCCTACATGACTTTTTGGCAGAGGCCCAGGCGGCACAGGAGGGTTGTGCTGACCTTAGAGCCAGGCAGTGAAGCACCACAGGGCATCACCTCCCATCCCAAACCCCTCAAAGGCAGGCACAGACTCCTGCCAGCTCTGCTGACCCCAATGTGTGCCCAGAGCACAGAGTGAGGGGGTCTGCAGGGCACAGCCCTGGGCAGGACCACAGCACCCTTGGCATTTGCTCTTTAGGGACTGGGTGGAAGGGATTTATGGACTTATGGGATTTATGGATGTCTTGGTTTGAACGGACAGGTGTCTGCTGAGGAAGGCAGGAGCCTCCCTTGAAATGGAAAATGCAAACCCCCTCCCTCTGAATTATTATAAATTTGTAATTAAGGGGCTCTCAGGCAAAGATATGGGAATAGGAACAACAGGTCTTTACTAAGAAATTAAAAATCCAAATGCAATAGTGCAAACAAGCCCTGCCAGAGTGAGAGCAGCCCTGGCACGCTGTGGGTCAGGGGTGGCACAGCCCCATCCCATGGGGGCTCAGCCCTCCTGCAGTGCCAGCTGTGGCTCTGCTGCAGCAGGGATCCTGCACAAGGGGGGAGTTTTCCTCTGCAGCTCCAGGGCTGCTGCAGATGGGCCTGGGCTCCCTCTGGCAATGCAGGGCAGCAGAAAGCTGCTCCTCTGGCAATGCAGGGGGCAGAGGCTGCTGTGCTGTGCCAGGCTCAGATTGGATCCAGGCAGGAATGCTTGGCTCCTGCCCTGGGCGCAGCATCTCCCCATGGGATGCTGGAATTGGATCAGCCCTGCAGGGACACTCAGTGGCCATGGACAGCAGAGATCTCCTGGAGGGAGGATTGGCTGTGGCAGAGATCAAGAAAACTGCCCCAGGAACAGCCGAGAGCTGCCCCAGGTCTGACAGATTGCAAATCGAACACACAAACCCAGCCTCAGACAATGGAAGTTTTTGCTGCCTGGTCTCTGCTTATAAACCTGAAACATGACCAAGTTCTTTGCCCCATCTCCAGCCCTGACTTTTTATTTCTGTATAATTTGTAGTTGTGCCCCTACATTTATATTCAATATTAAACCAACACAGTTGATGTGCAGTGGGCACCGTTCATTTCCCTCTCTTGTTGAATCCAAGCATTTGATTTTTAACTTCAGAAATTCTTCAGGAAAACCACCCTACTTTTATTTTTTTTTTAATTTTAGTTTATGAATCAATTCACTGCAACTTCATTGGCAAAAAATAGCTGCTGCTCAGGTGTGGGCTGTGTGTGTCATTGTCCTTTCACAAAGCCATTGGTATGTTGTAATTGTGATATTGTAACTCTGTAAAATGACTGAAAACAGAAAGGTTTTGTGGGAAATGCTTAATCCTGGATATTTGGGATTATTAAATGAAAAGGACTCACAGCAGCATTTGATGTTATTTTTATTTATTCAGCCACCCAGCCCTTTCTTCCCTGAGCTCCCAGATAACATTTCTCAGCCTTATCTCGACTGAGGACAGCGGGGGCTGCTCAGATGCTGCCTTTGTGCCATCCCTCTCTGCTTGCTTCACATTTATCTGGTCCAAGGCATAAAAAAATCTGCATTCTTGGCCCTTCCTGGTGGAGCAGGGGGGTCACAGCCCTGGTTCCAGTGGCTCTGAGCTCTTCCTTTCTTCGAGGAAGCTGTGAAGCACTTGGGCATCACCCTGAGGACAGTGACAGGAATGATCAGGGGCTGGGATGACATTCTCCAGAGGAAGAGAGGGAGAGGTGGCGTGTTTAGCTTGGGCACAGCATCGATCTGAGGGGATGCACAGGATTGCTGCAGCGAGGACAAAGGTGTGCTCTGAGTGCCTGGGGTGCTTCAGGCAGCAGGAAAGGAATTGAGGCTGCACAGGGGAGATTCCTGCAAAGTGCTGGATAAGGAAGGACTGGGGAAAATGTGGAGTTTTCATCACTGGAAGCCTCAGAAATTAAGGAAATACCTCCCAGGTGTATCAGAGGCATCCCTGCTGCACTGCTGTGTTTATCAGAGCTGCCTGTCCCAGCGAGGACCTGCTGCCTTCCCCTGGAGTGCCCCAGGAGCAGCAGCATCCTCCAGCCAGGAGGTTCCTTCCTCTGCTCCCTGAGCGAGCCAAGAGCAACACATGGAAAAGTGGAAGGCTGGAGACAGTTTGTGGGCAGAATCACTGAGAAAAAAATCTGCAGAGTAAATCCCTGCCTCCAGCCTGGAGAAAATGAGAGCTCAGTGAGCATCAGCAGGGCTGGGCTTTGTGCTGTTTGCACCCAGGACAGAGCCCTTGCTGTCCCGTCCCCTCACTGGGCACAGGTCACACACAAAGTGTGGACACAGGATCCCCATTTGCTGTCCCAGCTGTCCCTTCCAGGGGCACCAGACCCCTCCCAGCCACTGTGGGTGATGTTTTATTCCACATAACCAGTGGTAGAAGCGAATTTCCTGCAGCCCACCAGAGTCACAAAAACATCCAGATGTGTGCAGTGGAATGCTCCTGGAGAATTCCAGAGGGGCAGATTCCTAGTGCCCCTGGGCCGGCTGGCAGGGACCCGGAGGAGCTGGCAGGGCTGGCAGGGCTGGCTCTGTGGCAATGCCAGCTTGCCCTCTAGTGGCTCTGGTCCCAAATGTCCCTCCAGATGCAGGGCAAGGATGTCCCACAGCTGTCTGGGACACGCAGTTGGGGCTGATGCTAACAGGAGGCGGATCTGCTTAACCCTTTCCTTCACAGAGGGGCTTAACCCCCTAAACTGCGCAAAATTCACTGCCTTTGGTACCCGGCTCGGCTGCTCCTTCTCCTTCTCCTTCTCCTTCTCCTTCTCCTTCTCCTTCTCCTTCTCCTTCTCCTTCTCCTTCTCCTTCTCCTTCTCCTTCTCCTTCTCCTTCTCCTTCTCCTTCTCCTTCTCCTTCTCCTTCTCCTTCTCCTTCTCCTCCTCCTCCTCCTCCTCCTCCTGTCTCTCATGGTGGCTCTGAGGACCTTCAATGGCCAAGCAGTGTTTTTGAGGAGCTGGAGCCCCTGCAGCAGCAGGGAAAAGGATTTATTTTGCAGCCCAGGCAACCTTTGCTCTCCCTCCCAGCATTTATGGAAGTTTGGCTCAAGTTTGCCTGTTCCCACCTCTGTGATGTAATTCCATGTAATTTCAAAGGACCTGCACCCAGACTAAAGGACAAATATCCAGCAGTGAGATTACACAGATTTCTGCTGAATTCACTGAATTTTGGATCTAAATGGAGGATGAGAAGACAAAGCTTTGGCACCAGGAGGAGAAGACGCTGCTCCCCAAGGGCTCCTCTGTGCTGCACAGAGGCTGCCGACCCAGAGGCAGGAAGGCTCCTGGTTTGCAGATGGATTTTCCCAACCCCAAGCACTGCAGCCTTGCCTTGGTTTGGAAAGACAGGAGTCTGCTAAGGAAGACAGTGCCTCCCCAGAAATGGAGGAAATGGAGAATGTAAACCCTCCCCACCCCTCTGAATTGCTTTAATTTTTAAATTAAGGGGCTCTCAGGCAAAAAGTAATATGGGAGCAGGAAATAACAGTTCTTGAATAGGGAAGAAAATAAAAGGATGAAATAAACAATGCAGTGAACTAAACCAACCCTGTCAGAGTCAGAACCCAGGCTGACAGCCTGTGGGTCAGGGTGCTGGCACAGCCCCATTGGAATTGTGGCTCAGCCCTCCTGCAGTGTCAGGGGTGGCTCTGCTGGAGCAGGGATCCTGGAGAAAGGTGCATCTGCCTCTGAAGATCCAGGGCAAGAGGCAGCTGCTGTTCCTCTGGGGAATCCAGTGCAGAAGCCGTGCTGGTGTTCCAGAATCTCCAGATTCTATCCGGGTAGGAATGCTTGGCTCCTCCCTCTGGGCTCACATCTCCCAGTGGGATGCTGTAGTTCTGATCAGCCATGCAGGGACATTCCATGGCTGTTATCAGCAATGTCCCCTCCCGAGGGAGGAGTGATTGTGGTCACTCATAGAGAGAGATAAGGCAAACTGCCCACTTGACAAAAGATAATCTGCCATACAGATGGTAACAAAAAACATCTTGCATTGCAATCTTCCACAAGCCTCAACCCCCTCTGAGCCCTGGAGCAGCCCCTCCACAGTGCCCTCCCCACGACACCTGCAGAGCATCCCTGGCAGCAACACCTGAAAACCCCGGGAAAAAAGGGTTAAACAATGCAATTTTCCTTTTCCCGCAGCAGATTCTGCTCTGCTCTGCCTGCAGCCCTGTTTATCAGCGATTGCAGGCTCTAAAACCCACACTTTACAAGTGCAGCATAACCTGCCAGTTATAATTGCTTGAATTATACCTCATCCCTGATGCAACTCTTGATGAGCCGCCGCCTCAGCCACAGAAGTGATAGCAGACAAGTTTATGGCTCTCCTGGAAAACACAATTATAAATTGCATCCCCACCACAAGCCCTGGGAAAGGTTAACCCTTTCCCTGCAGCTCCCGAGGCCGGCGGGATTCACTGACAGCAGGAAGGGAAAAGAGGAGAGAGGAATCACTGCTGGAGAGAGCTGAAATACTGGAGAGGAAAAGAGGGATTTAGTGGCCTTGTTCTTGTTTACACCAGCGCTTTCCAAGAAATGGGATCAAGTTTTGGCAGGGAGCTGCAAGTCAAGGAAGAGCATGAGGGGATTCAGTGGATTTGTCCATCCTGTCAGGTGATGCCACCATCCCAGATCTGCTGAGGGTGCCCTGGACCCAAATCCTTCACTGGGATGTGTCACCTGCTCAGAGCTGCTCTTCATATTGTTCTTCTTTTCCTCTGCAGCTCTGCACAGCTGGTAAATAAATGTCAGCAGGGCTGGACAGGCAGTACCAGAGTGATCCAGGGGTGCAGCACTGCTCACTTTGGACTTTGGGGCATTGTGACAAGAACCAGATGGGATGGTTCCTCACAGCAGAGCAGCCCAGCACAGAAAAACCCCTTCAATTAATGAAACCGCAACTGGGAAATGTCCCAGAGACTTTGGGCTTGTCTTTGGGTGCAGCAGCCCCTGCTTCTGCAGCCCCAAGGCATCCTGAGCTGTCCCAGCCCTTCAAGGGGTTAAATCCTGCCCCAAGGGTGAGTCCAGCCTATCCCTGATCCTGGCATCAAAAGGCTGCCTGGGGTTTGTGCTGCTGCTCTGGAGCAGCACAGGGAGCAGAGGGCAAAGCCCTGCTGCCAGGCATGGAGCCAGGGGAGATTGCAAACTGTCCCCAGACAGAAACACCTTTCAGAAACAGAGGAGGAATAAATACATCTTGACTTGGCTTTAGCCACTGGAAGCAGGCCTAGAAGCAGCTGCCTGTGCCGGCCACCTCCTGTGCTCCAAGAGGAACATTTTTAATGCAGAAGGTTGTCCAGGGAAGCTGTGGCTGCCCATCTCTGGGAGGGTCCCAGGCAGGGTGGACAAGGCTTGGAGCACCCTGGGACAGGGGAACCCAGGGCAGAGGAGTTGGATTTACAGAATCTCTAAGGTCCCTTCCAACCCCAAGCACTCTGGGATTCTAGAAGACCATGAGAAAATCTGAACAAAGGCACCAGGTCTAGTTAATGAAGTTAATTAAGTGAAACCTTTAATAGATCACTTCAGTAATTAATGTGCCTTGTGCTGGGGAATGTGCTGGGCCCATCTCAGCCATAAACCTTTCCTATGACACCATTTAGAGTTTACTCTGCAAATACTCCATGATTAGCTCTGGGATGGAGCTGCCCTTGCACCCTGGACAATCCTGCATCCTTCTCCCCCAGACTGAGCCCCAAACTGGGCTCACTGGGCCCACGCTGGCACCTGAAAAGCCCTGGTGGCTCCAAGCAGGCTGAGAGAAAGTTCTGGAAAGCTTTTACTGCTGTTCTCAGCCTCCTGTGGCCAGTCACCCCTTCCAAGGTGCCCAGCTCAGGGGGAGCAGCCAGGGCTGCCAGGAGCCAGGGAGAGCCAGGGACTGACCAGGAGCCTCCCCTGGGGCAGGACAGGGTGAGCAGGGAGCATTTCTGGGCTTCCTGGGTCACCAAAGTGACCAAAGCAACCAAAGTGGTGCTCCTGCCCCAATCCCCAGGAGGAGAAATGGCCAAGGAGACCCAAAACTTCACCTCCCAGCAGAGCCAGCTCTGACAGAGCCCTGTAGCCTTGGCCACAGCTCCCTCTTTCCTCCTGCCCTGCAGGGAGCAGCTGCAGCCCAGGGAGAGGATTTGTTTTGCAGCTCTGGCTCTGTCTGGTGCCCACCAAGGAGCAAAGCCAATGGCTCAGTCAAACCTCCTGCTCACCCCAGGGTTTTCACCTTGGTGCTTTTATCAGAAAAGATTGTCTTTAATTTTAATTTTAATTTTAATTTTAATTTTAATTTTAATTTTAATTTTAATTTTAATTTTAACTTTAACTTTAATTTTTAATATTTATTTTCATTTTTAATTTTCAATGTTTATTTTCATTTTTATTTTTTAATAATTATTTTCATTTTAAATTTTCATCCCAGGGAGAAAAATCTTCAGGAATTTTCCTGAGCCTCTCTAACCCAGAGCATGGCCCCACCAGGCTGGGATGGGATGAGTCCCAGAGGTCCAGAGCTGACCTCTCTGGGCCATGAGCTTTGTGGCCATTTCCTTGCACCTTCTGCTGACTCAGGGCACAGAACCAGCTGGGAGCAAATCAACCCATCACCTCTCTCTTGAAATCCTCTGAAATCTGGGCCCAGGAATATTTACAGCCTCTCTGCCTGTCCCTGACCTTCAGCTTTTATTTGCGTACGTAAATTTTGTTCTATTCCGGGGCTACAAGTTTCATATCAGGGCAGTTCAATCTTTATGAGGATAAAGTGTTTGCAGTGCTCTTAAGCAGCTTAACGTAAGCATGTGTGTGAAAGATTAACAGCTCTGTGAGTCGGAGCAGTTAAGTGACAATATAAAGAGAAAGGAAAGGAGAAAACATCATCAATCTTAAGCAGCACCAAGAATATTGGAGATGAGTTATTGAGGGGAACAATGCCAAACCCAGCAGGGCATTGATGACCAGCACAGAAAGGCAGAGCAACTTGAAAGGATCATCTCCAGCTCCCAAGCTTGGAAGAGAAAGGAAATGTTAATTATCCCCCGGTATTTATGTCCATCACTTGGCGCTGTGTTCACAGCAGGCATTGGGGTGGAGGAAGGAAGAGGCAGACTCTGAGTGCAGCTCAGTCTGTGCTTCTCCAAGGCACTGTCACCTCAGAGAACAAACCCATCCCTCCCTGTAGTGGGACACTCCCCTTCTTGCTGCTGAGGGTCAAGAAAAGCTCCCAGGTGGTTTTTACAGCTCTGGTGGACACACGGACCATCTCACCGTGCTCTCCCCTGAGCATGAGGCAGCAGAAGAGCTTCTAGAAATGCTGGAAGACCAACCAAACACCACAGGGTTTGGTTTTTGTTTGATTCTCAGTCACTGCACCTGCACAATTCTCCAGAATCCTGTGCCAGATATGACCTGCAGAGAACAGGGGCGTGCAAGGACAAAGATTTTTATAACCTCTGGCAAACCAGCTGATGTCCCTGTCCTTGACTTCTCTGACAAGGGATAACTCTGCCCGTTTGCCAAGGCAGGTTGTTGTTTTATTAAGGAATGGTTGGAAATGTTCTGAGATCCTCTGATGAGGCATCCCTGGAGGAGAAAATGTGGTGGTGCCCATGGGAATTGGCTGTTGGCTCTGGATTTTCACTGCACACACAAAGAGAACCCCAAAGCAGGAGGAATGAGGCCTCGGGAGGAACAGGGAATTGTTGGAGAGGAAAAGAGGGATTCAATGGCCTTGTTCCTGTTTACACCAGGACTTTCCTAGAAATGGGATCAGGTTTTGGCAGGGAGCTGCAAGTCAAGGAAAAGCATGAGGGGTTTCACTGGATTTGTCCATCCAGCCCTGCACGGGTCAGGCGATGCCAAAGAGAACCCCACAGCAGGGGAATGAGGCCTCAGGGAATTGCTGGATGTCAGTGAGCCAATGCTGGAGCTGTTTCTGCTAAAATCAAACCAGACATCGTGGCTCTGTCAGTAGGAGGAGAAGACGCCTCAAGGCTGCACTGGAGAGCTCCTGGACCAGCCCCTGGGATGAGATTCCCCATGAGATTATCCCTGATTCCTCATGGATTACAAAATGAACCCACTGAACAATTGACATTCCCATTTTCTCTGGGATTTTTTGTTGTTTTTAGAGCCTGGTATGAGGCCTGACTCTCCTGGACCTTGTGCTGGTGCCTGGATTTTTAACCAAGCATCTGATCCTCTCCAAACATGCTGTGCATGAGTCATTCCTGCCTTTCTGGGACCATCCATCCAGGTTATCTCCAGGTTAGTGACACATCTGCTGCCTGGAAAGTTGGGCTTCAGTGAAAACATCCTGTGAAACACCATGATTAGGGCTGAGGAATGTTTGGGAATGCAGAATATCTCTCCTGGAAACTGCCTACACATCAAAGCAGAACTCTTTCTCCAGGGAATTGCTTTTGGCAAATTTCAGCATTGGATAAAAAGATCGAACCAAAATATCTGGGTGAGGTCAGAGGGCTCCACTCCAGAGCTGCTGGAATTTCCTTTCACGAGGAAGCCCAGAATTGCAGCAGCACCCAAACATCCAGATTATATCAAAATGGAGAATTTCATTTATCCTGATGGGGGACCTTTTCCTGTGTTTTTGTTTTCTTTTTAACTCAGACCCAAAGAGATCCCTGGCAGTGCAATGGGA
The DNA here is from genome assembly GCA_039654755.1 of Calcarius lapponicus. Classification (NCBI taxonomy): domain Eukaryota; kingdom Metazoa; phylum Chordata; class Aves; order Passeriformes; family Fringillidae; genus Calcarius; species Calcarius lapponicus. The sequence goes on along the minus strand of JBBFKN010000308.1, from coordinate 20,226 downwards.
AATCTGACTTCAAAGCAAATCCTGACCAGATCCATGAAGAATTGCTCAGGTTCACAGTTCATGGGGGTCCCCAGCGATGACAGGGAGGTCACCAGGCCAGAGCAGGGGAGCTGGAAGTTAACAAGCTCCAGAAGTGCATTCCAGGGCCTGGTGTGCTCCCTTCCCCAAGTCCAGGCTGTTATCCAGGGAGAATAAAACCCCTGCTATGTGCACCGAGGGAAATCTGCACTGTGCAAACAATAAAGATAACAGGGGAAGATAACTGTGCAGCCTGTTGTTTTTATATATTGGCAGGAATATAAATAAACCCAAAGAGTTTCCTTAGAGATGGGAGAAGCCTGAGGATGGAACTGGGAACTAATGTGGCAGGTAGTGGGCCCCACTCAGCTCCCTCTGCACAGGCAGGAATCCATCCATTCTTCTGTCCATCCATCCATCCATCCATCCATCCATCCATCCATCCATCCATCCATCATCCATCCATCCATCCATCCATCATCCATCCATCCATCCATCCATCCATCCATCCATCCATCCATCATCCATCCACCATCCATCCATCCATCCATCCATCCATCCATCCATCCATCATCCATCCACCATCCATCCATCCATCCATCCATCCATCCATCCATCCATCCATCCATCATCCATCCACCATCCATCCATCCATCCCTGGAGCTCTGTTTTCCTTCAGGATCTTTCCCCTGTGAGGGGCTGGAGCAGGAGCCCCTCTGTGGATGTGACAGTCTGGTCAAAGAGGGAGAAAGCCAGATGAGCTTTCCCATTAATTGCTCTGGGAAGTTTTAGGGAGGCAGAGAGAAAGAATGGTAAACAAATGGCAAACCAGCTGCAGGTAGTGTTTTCAACAAGTTGTTTTTCTCATAAGATGTTTACTCCAAAGGGTGTCTTCTTAATTAGCCAATCCTGTGAAATGTGTTGATTAAATGACCAATCAGGTCCACCTTTATCATAACAGTGTATAAAAGAAGGGATTCCAATAAATTCAGCACTTTTAGCCTCTTAGCCTTCTGACCTAGAGTCTGTGTCACCTGCCTGTTCCTGACTCAGTGGTGACACCCCTCAGCTGTGGGACTGCACTGCTAAGCTGTGATTTATGAGCCTGATCCTTCCAGAGCTGCGCAAATATCCTGACATTTCCCCCTGTCTCTGGTGCTGCTGCTGCAGACAGGCTTCTCCTGCTTTCTGTGCTCTGCCTGGAGCACAGGGGCCCTGGGGACTGGCAGGGCTCGGCTGCCTGGGGCGTGCAGCTGTGCCCAGGGCTCCTGTGAGCTCCTTGTCCCTGCTCCCAGCCCTGCCACGGCTGCTGTGAGCTCCCTGTCCCCTCTCCCAGCCCTCCCAGTGTTCCTGTGAGCTCCTGTGAGCTCCCTGTCCCTGCTCCCAGGGCTCCTGTGAGCTCCCTGTCCTCTATCCCAGCCCTCCCAGTGCTCCTGTGAGCTCCCTGTCCCTGCTCCCAGCTCTCCCAAGGGTCCTGTGAGCTCCCTGTCTCTCAGGTTTCTGGGCTCAAGATGACCCCCAAGGTATTAGAAAGTCTCTTTTTCCCAGCCCTGCGACCGGAGAAGTCGAGGTTCATCAGTTCTGCTTTTCAAGGTTGTTTGTTTTTTCCTTATTTAATATATTCTTTCTCTGACCTGCTGAGATCTGTCCAGTAGGTCAGGTTGTGGCACAGTTCCTGCCCTTGGGATGGTGTTGGCTTTTTATACTAAGAACTACCTGTACTTTATTTATAATAATTTTCCGATACCCATCACCTATGTTAGACAGTCTGTCTCTACTCTAAACCAATCCAGAGGTGTCACCATCACAGCAGAAGATGGAGGACAAGAAGAAGAAGAAGGAGGACGGGACATGCCCAGATTCCTCCATCTTGCCTCCTGAACCCCCATTCTAATTCCCCAAAATTCTACTTTTTCACCCTGTGACAAATGCACTATCATTTTACTCAAACTCTTGTGGCTTGTAACTCCTCACACAAAGTTGGTAATTGTTTCCATGGGCTAAAATCAAAGGCACAGGTGTTTGTGACTCCGTGCCAAGGTCTCTGAGCCCCCTGCCAGGGTCTGGAGTCACCCAGGGCAGCCAGAGGAATGTCCTGGGTTCTGACACCTGTCCCCACTCCCAGCACCCCAGGGTGGCTGTGGCAGCCACCAGGAAACAATCCCATTCCTGCTCTGATGGGATTTTGTCCCTCATGGGTTTGTCTCTTTTGGTAATGGCTGGGATCTTCTCCAGGAGCTCAGCTCCCCTAAGGTTGTGCTTTCCAAGAAATGCTTGGAAACCAGCTCTCACCGAGTTTAACTCTTACAGGGGAACAGCAGAGGGAGGTTTTGTTCCACTTGTCAGATCTGCCACCCCTGCTTGGCCCATGGTGCTGCTGATGTGTCCAGAGCAGCCACTGGTGCCAAGGCCGGTTTATTTTATTTTATTCCTGCTGCAGAGGGGCAGATGTAGGAGTGTTGGGGGTTAGGACAGTCGGGATGGATGGAGAGACGAGATCTCTGCAGCCAGGGCTGGGAACTTGTGGTTTATTGCAAAGGGCCTGGGTGCAGGGCCCTGCTGGGAGCTGCCAGCCACAGCTCAGAGCAGGGCCCAGAGAAAAGAGGGGCAGAGAGGATGAGAGAGAGAGGATGAAAGGATAAGAGAGTAAGAGGGTAAGAGAGCAAAGTTCCCATTACAATACCATAAATCTTCTCCTGTGCTGAATATTCTCATTCTCACTAACCAATCTAGTCCAAGATACAAATCCTACAGCATTTCCATACAGCCTATAAGAATCATTACATTCCCACACTGGGTTACATTTTAAACCCTAAAAACTCCTCTTTGGCCCCTTCTGCCAAGCTGGCAGGGTCTGCTCTGAGCCTTGGGCCTGTCTGCAAGCAGAGGGGATTGTTTGATCCAAAGGGGATCACCTTCAGCTGGCCATGCCATTGTTTTCCAGTTGTTCAGTAACTGAGGGATCTCAAAGCTTGCTTTCATTCCAATCTCGCTTATAGTTTCCATATTCTCAAAATCTTTTGCCAGGCAATCATATGTATAAGATTGGTTAGTGAGAATTAGAATATTCAGCACAGGAGAAGATTTATGGTATTGTAATGGGAACTTTGCTCTCTCAGCTCTTGCCCCTCTTACTCTCTTACCCTTTTTACTCTTTTACCTTTTTTACTCCCTTTTACTCTCTCACCCTCTCATCCTCTCTCCCCCTCTCTTCTCTGGGCCCTGCTCTGAGCTGTGGCTGGCAGCTCCCAGCAGGGCCCTGCACCCAGGCCCTTTGCAATAAACCACAAGTTCCAGCCCTGGCTGCAGAGATCTCTGCTCTCTGTCCATCCCCACCGTCCTACCCCCCATCTCTCCTACAGGGTTTGCTCCAGGATTTATTGCTCAGCTCTGGCTGTGATCCAGCCCTGCTGAGACCACCAAACCCCCACTCCTGCCATCCCTCCTGTACCAGCAGATGCTGCTGGGCTCCCCCAGGCTGCCCAGCCCCGTGCTGGCTCCTCTCGCCTGCAGCTGACAGGGCTTTGGTGCTCCCTGGCTGGAGCCAGAGCCAGGAGGGAGCTGAGCACCCCTCAGAAGAGCTCAGCACCCCCTCAGAGCTGGGGCTGCCCTGGGGCTGCTCCTGGAGCTGTCACCAGGAGCCCCCCGAGCCGGGAGCAGCCTGTTGCCAGGGCTGTGCCCTCCAGGTGACAAGCTGCGTGCTCCTGCCCTTGGAGAGCAGCCAGAGAGGAGCATTACAATTTAATTAAATTACTCCAGCAGCTGCCAGGGGAAGCTCTAACAAGAGACAGAAAGAACAACAAGGGTTTGGCTGTTGGCCTGTGGAGGGGGAGTGTGGGGGAGCTGGGAGGTTCTGGCTGCGCTTGGGACTCCCCATTGGGGTAAAATGAGGGGTGGCACCTTTGGAAGTCTTGGGCAGAACTGTGGGACTCCCAGAGACCTGGGCAAGGTCCTGTCAGGTCCTCCTGACCCTGTCTCAGCCTGAGCCTTGCTCTGGGCCAAGCTTTGAGCTCCATCTCCTTGGAGAAGGGGGAGCAGCCACTGCCGGCTGTGTGAAGGGGCTGAGCCAAGGGAAAATGGCAAACCAGAGCTTTTCACACCCAGCCTCTCCTTGCTTTCCTCTGGAGGATTTGCTCAGGCCTCCTCCTGCCTTTATTCAGATCCCACCCCTGCGTTCATCAGCTGATCCAACAATAAAACCAAACCTTTGCCCCGTGCCTCAGCCCCAATTCCACCCCTCTCTAAATCCCTCTGTGGTTTCCCTGAGTCCCCTGAGCACTGGGGATTTAACTGACAGTGCTACCAGCCCCAGCTTGGAGATTTTTGCTCCTGCTGTCCCTCCCAGGGGAATGTGATCACTGAGACATGCATGGAGAAAGCGAAAATTACAGCTCAGGAAAGCAGGAGAAGATCCCTGCAAGGTTCTTTATCCCTTTATCAGCACTGAGTCCTTCACAACATCCTGGTGGGACACCAGGACTGAGCTGAAATCATCACAAAGGCTCCAGCAACAGCAGGAAAAATGGGATTTTCTTGATAAGAAGTGAAAATAAATAAGGACAGCGGGGATGATGTGGGAATGAGGCTGTTTTAGATGCACTGAGATGGGATTTCATCACTCCAACATAGAAAGGGGGAAAAGGCAGAGAGACTGGGAAGCAGAGCTGGGGGAAATCTGAAAGAGCCTGGGAGCTGGAGCGGGGTGCTCAGGCTTTTGTTGAAAGTCCTGGCAGTGGTGAAGCACAGTCCCCATCAGGGCAGGGCAGGCTGCAGATCAGGGCAAGGTTCTTCCCCCAGAGGGTGCTGGCACTGCCCAGGCTGCCCAGGCAATGGGCACGGCCCCGAGGCTGCCAGAGCTCCAGGGATGCCCAGGCTGGGCTTGCTGGGGGCTCTGGGCAGGCTTTGGCTTTGGCATTGATCATCCCTGTGGGTCCCTTCCAGCTCAGCACATTCCATGGTTCTGTGAGAGTGAGGGATGGGGGAGATGAAGGATGGGGGAGAAATTTGGGCAGCGCTGCAGGGATGCCCAGGCTGGGGTTGTTGGGGGGTCTGGGCAGGGTTTGGGGTTGGATTGGATGATCCTGGTGAGTCCCTCCAGCTCAGGAGATTCCACAGTTCTGTGCCTCTGGTTTTGCTGCTGAGGGGTGGTGGGTGGCTTTCTGTGCAGGAGGAACCAAGGTGTGACTCCAGCAGCCTCTCTGTGACCCCCGCCCTGCTCCAACCTGGGACCTTCACCTGGGAGGGACCCCTCAGTCCCAGGGACCTTCATCTCCTAACCTGAGACCCCTGCCCTGACCTGGGACCTTTCCCTGCTGCCCTGGCAGTTTCTGTGCCCTGCCCTGGCACCTCTGCAGGGCTGATTTCCCAGCACCTCCTGCCTCAGGGGCTGCTTCACCTTTGTGCTGAGACCTTTCCATGGTGGCATGGCTGGACTTCTCACAGGTTATCAGAGCTCCTTGTCCTGCCAAAATAATTTCCCTCTTCCACCTCCTGGGCTTCTGTGACTGCAGAGTGGAGTGACCCTGCTCTGACCATGTGGACACTCCCTGAGCACAGAGCCCTGTCCTGGGCCTTTTCCAGCTCATCTTCACAGAAGGACAGAATTCACAGAATCACTGGGTTGGAAGAGACCTTCAGGACCATCGAGTCCAGCCCAGCCCCAACATCTCAACTAAACCCTGGCACCCAGTGCCACATCCAGGCTTTGTTAAGCACACCCAGTGCTGAGGGGTTCAGGGTGTTCAGCTGGGGGGGTTCAGGGTCTGCAGGGGGAAAGCCCATCAGGAAAAGGGCAGAACCCACCAGCAAAGCACATCCACTCCTGCCCCATGCCTGAGCTGCCAGACAGAGCCCGTGTGGCTCCAGACACTCCTGTCACCCTCAGAAACACTGGTGATAAAGGCAGGCAATAAAAGCCATGGATGGAGGAATAATTATCCAGGGGCGGGAAGGGGATGAAAAGGGAAAGAGCCCTGATGTAACACAAACATCATAAAAGGCCATAAAAGCAAAGCAAAGGGAAGTGTGAAGGAGGCTGAAGGTTGGCAGCAAATGTACATAAACACAAGGAGCTGGGCTGGAATGAGGAAGGTGGTGGGTGACAGGGAGGAAGATGAAGTTGGGATGAAGATAAATAAGGGAATGGATTGATGGAGTAGATAACTGGGAAGGAGCAAGTGAAAGACATAAAAATGGAGAACAACCCTGATTGGGTTAATGAACTTTTCAGACAATGGGGACAAACTGGATGGGTTTCATCTTTGTTTAAGGGTATTTTATGGATTTTTATTGTGATTCTGTTGTATTTTTGGCAAGGTTTTAATAAACCTTTTACATTTTTGGAAGTGAGGGTCATTCTCACACCAGGCTGAGGGCACTGTCCCCTCCACACTGGAGCCTGTTCTGCTATCCCCAGGGCCAAAACAGAAGGCAGGTAGCAAAGCAGAGCACCAGAGGAGCCTCCAGGCACTGGTGACATCAGCCTGGAGCCCTGGAGGTGCTGCTGGAGCCAAGCATTTCTCATGGTGTGCTGCTCTTAACACCTCCTCACGCACCAGAGCTGCGAGCAAGGTCTTCCAGAGCTCTGCTAATTATTAACACGCTCCTGTGAAGGTTAACCAGACATGCCTTGGGCTGCTGGCAGGAGGAGAGGCAGAGCCCTGCAAACAGCCAGGCTGGCTCAGGGGAGCTCCGAGTCTGCTGCCTTCAGGTGTCGTTGTCTACCTGGAGTTGAGGCTGGACCTGCTCTGAGCTGGGAGCAGGGCCCAGGCAGGGGCTGTGCTGGCAGAGGGAGGTGGTTTGGGCTCTCCTGGCCACACTGGGATGGTCCATCAGGAGCTGGGCTGCCCTGGGGCTTGCATGGGCTCTTGGGGGGGGGGGGGGGTCACCTGCCCATCACAGAGGCTCCTGAGAGTGTGGGGGAAAGGAGGAAATGCTCAGAATAAAACCCAGCCCCAGCCTGAACAGTCAGTTCCCTCAAATCTCACTGTAATGTAGTCCCAAATCCCTGCTTTTCACTGTCCAAGAGTGTGGGGCAGAACCATCTCCTCTTTTCAAAGTAAAACACAGGGAATCAGGGTCTGTGTAACCTATTATATCGGGGATTTATTTATTTGAAGGCTTCTGCTTCTTCTCCAGAGGTTGGGTCAGGTTGAAGGAGCTCAGGGAAGGGGCTTTTAGGAGGGTACAAAACACTCCTCACTCTCTCAGCCCCACTCAGAGCACTCAGGCTTCTCCTTTCCCTCCCTGCCTTGGGTGCTTTGTACCTGGAGTGCAAATTCTCTGCTCTCTGGCTGTTTTACAGCTCTGAATTTGTGGTGATCGAGGGAAGGATGGGGGCCCTATTGCTCTCCTTCGAGGGAAAACCCTGAGTAGAGAGATCACCCAAAACCCCTGTGTGCATAGATCACACAAAAACCCTGTGCACATAGATCACCCCAAACCCCTGTGTACACAGATCACATAAAACTCCTGAGTATATGGATCACCCAAAAACCCTGTGCACATGGATCACACAAAACCCTGTGTACATGGATCACACAAAACTCCTGAGTACACAGATCACCCCAAACCCTGTGCACATAGATCACATAAAACCCTGTGCACATAGATCACACAAAACCCCGTGTGTCTAGATCACACAAAACTCCGTACACAGACATCACCCAAAAACCCCTGTGTACACAGATCACATAAAACTCCTGAGTACGTGGATCACACAAAAACCCTGTGTACAGGGATCACACAAAACCCCTGAGTACACAGATCACAAAAAACCCTGTGTGCATAGATCACACAGAATCCCGTGCACAGAGATCACCCAAAACCCCTGTGCGCACAGATCACATAAAACCCTGTGCACATATATCACACAAAAACCCTGTGTACATGGATCACACAAAACCCCTGAGTACACAGATCACCCAAAACCCTGTGTGCATAGATCACCCAAAACCCTGTGCACATAGATCACCCAAAAACCCCTGCATGCATAGATCACATAAAACTCCTGAGTATATGGATCACCCAAAAACCCTGTGCACATAGATCACACAAAACCCCTGTGTGCACAGATCACCCAAAACCCCCAAGCACAGAGATCACACAAATATCCTGTGTTCATAGATCACCCAAAAACCCTGTGTACATGGATCACACAAAACCCCTGAGTACACAGATCACCCAAAACCCTGTGTGCATAGATCACAAAAAACCCTGTTCACAGAGATCACACAAATATCCTGTGTGCATAGATCACACAAAAACCCTGTGTACATGGATCACCCCAAAACCCCTGAGGACACAGATCACCCCCAAACCCTGTGCACACAGATCACATAAAACCCTGCACACATAGATCACCCAAAACCCTGTGTGCATAGATCACACAAAAACCCTGTGCACATAGATCACCCAAAACCCTGAGTACATAGATCACCCCAAAACCCTGTGCACAGAGATCACACAAAACCCCTGTGCACACAGATTACATAAAACCCTGTGCACATAGATCACCCAAAACCCTGAGTACATAGATCACCCCAAAACCCTGTGCACATAGATCACACAAAACCCCGTGTACATAGATCACACAAAAACCCTGTGTACATGGATCACCCCAAAACCCTGCATGCATAGATCACCCAAAAACCCTGTGCACAGAGATCCCACAAAAACCCTGTGTACATGGAACAGCCAATTGAAATCTGTGAAAATCTCAAATGCTTCAACTCTTAGACCATAAATTCTGCAGTGAGATCTGCTGCAAAAAAACATCCTGATAGGTTATTTTGGGAACATTCTGGGAACACAGGGATTGGGGAAATCTGGGAACTCTTGGAACGCAGGGATTGGGAATTCTGAGAACACAGGGACTGGGAAATCTGGAAACACAGGGATTAAGGAACACTCTTGGAACACAGGGATTAGGGAACATTCTGGGAACATAGGGATTGGGAACTCAGGGATTGGGAACTCTGGGAACACAGGGATTAGGAACTCAGGGATTGGGGAACACTGTGGGAACATAGGGACTGGGAACTCTGAGAACACAGGGATTGGGGAACACTCTTAGAACACAGGGATTAGGGAACACTGTGGGAACACAGGGATTGGGAACTCTGGGAACACTCAGGAGTTGGGGGGAACCTCTTTGCATGGAATGTAAGCTGCTTTTCCCTCTGAACCCCCTGAATTTTTACCCCTTTCCCTGCAGCTGGAGGAGCAGCCAAAAGAGCTTTAACCCCTGGTTTGCTGGAGACCAAGCTCCAAATCCCACCAGGGATTCACTGGATGCTTTGTGGGTCCCTTTGGGGGTGCATGGCAGAGGTTTGGGGGAGGAGGGGAAGTGGCCCCCGTAACCCCAGGGCTGTGTCTCTGCTCCCAGCCCTGTGCAGGTGGCTGGCAGCCAGAACACTGCCCAGACTGGCAGAGCAGGGCTTTTATTTTAAGGTTACCCTGAGCAGTGGCACACAATAAACTCCCCTCCCGAGATAAGGAATGTTCATAATCCTCCCCTTTCTGCCAAGAATAGAGTCCCTATCTCCAAACCCCTCCGCTCCAGTCCAGAGAAACAAAGCTCCGTGGGTGAAAACAACAAAACTAGGAGCTGGGGAAGTATTTGGGTTCAGGAAAGACTAAATATTTAACTTGTGAGGCCAATGCATCCTGGAATGGATGGGGCACTCCAGGAACAGCTCCCCATTGTCCAGGGGCCACAGGGGAAAGTCCTCTTGACCAGTCCTTGTCCTGCAGGGCCACCAGGCTGCCCCAGTGTTGGTGAGAGGCCAGCAGGTCCTTGCAGGGGTGAAGGTGAGGCTGTTTTCCATGCAGGAGTCACAGTTCAGGGGCTGCAGCCCAGGGTGGTGCTGCTTTTCTGTGATATCTGCACAAAAAGGCACAAAATTCTGTCCAGGCTGTTCTGGGGATTGCATCCTTTGCTGGTTGCCACCACAAGCATCCTGCAGTTCTCAGCACCTGGAGAAATATTTCCAGCTCATGAAGAATCTCCAGGTTGTCTCTTCCACAGGGAGCAGCAGGAGGTGCCATGGGGGGCCCTGCTGTGTGCTCAGGGTGGGGTGGCTCAGCTGAGTGCAGTGGGCAGCTCCAGGGGCAGCTCTGCACTCCCAGAACCATCCCTGTCTGTCACAGACACATTTTATGAAAAATCCTTTCCTTAGGATTTTTCCTCCTGGGAAGCTGAGAGGCCTCAGGAACAAAATGTAACCAATGGTTATCTGCTGCTGTGGAATGCAACAAGTGCATCTGGGATTGGCCCCATGTGGTTGTTTCTAATTAATGGCCAATCACAGTCAGCTGGCTTGGACTCTGTCTGAGACAGAAGCTTTTGTTATCATTCTTGCTGATTCTATTCTTAGCCAGCCTTCTGATGAAATCCTTTTGTCTATTCTTTTAGTATAGTTTTAATGTAATATATATCATAAAATAATAAATCAGCCTTCTGAAACATGGAGTCAGATCCTCGTCTCTTCCCTCATCCTCAGGCCCCTGTGAACACGGTCACACATGTCTGCAGAAGCCTCCTGGGGCCAGCCTGGCCCTTTGGTGGCATCACCAGCCTGGTTTCTCTTGCTCTGAGGTCTTTGGTCACCCTCCAGCCCCAAGCAGAGGTTTTTGCTGCTGAGACTGATGTCCCATGTCCTCAGAGCCTGGCCTGGCCACTGCTGTCACCAAAGATTGGCTCCTTGGCTGGGCCCTGGGCAAGCTGGGCTAGTGGGAGGTGACCCTATCCATGACATGGGGTGGGGTTTGAGGTCCCTGTTGGGAGGGATGAAAGTTTGACAAAAAAGTCTCACAGATATGTGTGCTTGGCAGAAAGATTTTTAAATATAGAGTCTGATGAAGGAATAGAGATGGAAGCAAGTTTGGATATAGAAGAAAAGAATTGCTGGGCCAGTCTTGCTGGATAACCAAGGAGGCAAAGGGTGTGTTAGTTAGAAGGGGTTTTTATGGCTTAGAGCAAAGGATAAACCCACCTCAAACAAGAAGATGTTTTTACCAAGCAGAAAGAGCAGAGGCAAACAAGTCAGCAAAGCTGCAAGTAGAAAAAAGGTCTCAGAATTTTCCACTACAAGAAAACTGAAAACAACTTCTAGCTTAAACTGTAATGTACTGACTTTTAGTGATTGGAGAATCGTAACATGAATATGGTAATGATAGTAGTTATGATAGGCTAGAGATAAAAGTTAAGGTATAGATCGGTTCTGCTGTATGATGATGCTCAGCAAAGAAAAGTATATAATGCATTGTAACCAAAAGAAAAGTAAATAATGCATTTGTAACCTAAAGAAAAGTATAGAATGCATTGTAATCAAAACCAAAGGGTCTCCAGGGCTGCCTGCAGCTGGAGCTGACAGCTGTAGGCACAGGCTCTGTCACCCACCACCCTGGGCTGCTGTAACCTCTTGGATGGAATAAACTGCATTTTGGAGAGCAGCCTGGAGTCCTGCATCCCTCATTCAGGCTCTTACAGCCCCAACCCACACCATGCCATGGTTCCATGGCAGAGGAGGTGCCCTGACCATCCAGGGTGACCTCGAGAGCAGGCACAGCTCATCCTGTGGGTGAACATGGAAGGGGAGGAGGGAACATCTCCTCTCTGCTGTGTCACATCCAAACAGGCACCCAGGGCAGAGCCCAGGGTACTCCAGCACAGACCTGGCTACAACCTAAATCCATGCAGGGGGATGAAATGCAGACGGTTGTGAGAGCATTCTAGGCACCCAGGACAGGTGAAATGGGAGAATGGGACAGGACACCCAGGACAGAGCCCAGGGCTCTCCAGCCCAGCACATTTGGCTACAACCCAAATCCATGCAGGGGGATGAAATGCAGACTGTTGTGAGAGCACTCCCCAGCCCACATCAGCAAAAGGGAGAACTGGAGATGCCTTCATCAGATCCCTGGAGATGTCTTCAAGAGCAGGAGCATTTCCTTGGGGCAGTGGTGCCTCTCCAGCCTGTTTTGGTGTCCCCACGGGGCCAAATCTCCGCATGGCAATTTTTTTTTTTTTGTAAGACACAAATGCAAATCTGAAGTGTCCTGGGTATTATATAATATTAAATATATTATATTATATTATATTATATTATATTATATTATATTATATTATATTATATTATATTATATTATATTATATTATATTATATTATATTATATTATATTTAGCATAAACCCAGAAAGAGTGTGGGATCAGTGGAGGGGTTACCCTGGTGCCAGGGTAGGGAGTAGGGTCTGGGCCCTGGTGCCAGGTGTGTGCTGTGCCTGAACCTGGGGAGTCACAAACCCAGGGAATTCATCCACACAACCAACAAAGGGCAAAATTCACCCAGCCCCATCCCCAGCAGTGGGAGAGAAACACCAGGGGAAGACAGCCAAACAGTAAGACACTTGTTTTCCCATTTCCCCCCATTTTTATAAATATCTGTATATATTATATTTTTTACAAGAAAAGCAGCTCCTCTTGGTGAGGAGAGTGGATTTTGCCTGCCTTGCAAAGTTCACCCATTGTTCAAAGCCAACTCTCCTGTCCAACACAAACAGGGACTCTTAAAAACATTCTCATCCAAAACAATTGTGAGGACTTTTGATGTTTTCACGGTGCTCACTCTCCCCCACTGTTTGATCATTATGTTTTACAATATTTTTTCCCCTTCCCCGCAGGCGCTGTTCCAGGTGCCCCAGCTCTGGAATTCGTGGCTTCATCACCCAAGCTTCTGCATTCAGTGGGATACAATGGAAAGAATTCCACGGGGTTTATTTTGACTGCCCCTCGTGCCTGTTTGCACACCCTCAGCAGGGCTCCCACGCGTGCCTCTGGTCAGGCTGAGGGAGCTCAGCTCCAGAGATTCATCCTCTCCCCTCCAGGAATCCCACCGTGGGCTCTCCTGCAGGTCACTGAAGGAGCTCAGATCCAGAGGATCATCCCTGATGTTGGGGAAGATGAAACAGGAAAGCCTTATAAATATGATTGCCTGGCAAAAGATTTTGAGAATATGGAAACTGTAAGCGAGATTGAAATGAAAGCAAGCTTTGAGATCCCTCAGTTACTGAACAACTGGAAAACAATGGCATGGCCAGCTGAAGGTGATCCCCTTTGGATCAAACAATCCCCTCTGCTTGCAGACAGGCCCAAGGCTCAGAGCAGACCCTGCCAGCTTGGCAGAAGGGGCCCAAAGAGGAGTTTTTAGGGTTTAAAATGTAACCCAGTGTGGTAATGTAATGATTCTTATAGGCTGTATGGAAATGCTGTAGGATTTGTATCTTGTACTAGATTGGTCAGTGAGAATGAGAATATTCAGCACAGAAGAAGATTCATTGTATTGTAATGAGAACCTCGCTCTCTTACCTTTTTTACTCCCTTATGCTCTTACCCTTTTACTCTCTCACCCTCTCATCCTCTCTGCCCCTCTCTTCTCTGGGCCCTGCTCTGAGCTGTGGCTGGCAGCTCCCAGCAGGGCCCTGCACCCAGGCCCTTTGCAATGAATCACAAGTTCCCAGCCCTGGCTGCAGAGATCTCTGCTCTCCGTCCATCCCCACCGTGCTACCCCCCGACGCTCCTACGCCCCTCCTCTCCAGGAATCCCACCATGGGTTCTCCTGCAGGTCACTGAAGGAGCTCAGTGGATCCCACAGATTCATCCCTTCCTCTCCAGGAATCCCATCTAAGGCTCTCCTCCAGGTCACCTCTCCCTTGGCATTGCATGAGAAGTGCTGAGCACTTTGCTGGAATTGTTGTGAATGAACCTTCAGGATGTGGTCAGGCCAGGCCATGCTGTATCCTGCATTCCTGGGTGATCCCTGCTCCTGACAGTGGCACTGACAGCACAGAAGGTGTTTGGGTTCCTGTCACCCATTCCCCGACTTCTGGGGCCCTCCCAGGAGGCTCCCCTGTCGGGGGAGACCCTCCCAGAGTGGATTTGTGTCAGGAAAGAGAGACACACTGGATCTTTTCAGTCTTCAGGTTCTGGTTTATTGTTATCTTATCTAGAGTTTTGCACGCTGTCCACACCAGGCTCAGGAACTGGAAAAGCACCACAAAAATGGCCAGCAATCTCTGGTTACAAGGTCTTTTAAAGCTAAACTATCCAATTAGGAACTGACACCTGGATTATTTCCCTTTTAACCCAATAACTCAGCCCACAGAGCCCACAATGAGGACTTTTCTGCCCAATTTCAAAATGCCACCCAAGCCCAAGAAGAAGGAGGAAGAAGAAGCCCAGCATCACACCCTGTGCCCTCCATCTTGCTTCCATCCACAGCATACTAAAAATCCCAAACCTAAACTGGGAGGATGAGTCAGGCTGGGGAACTGTTGGTTTCTGTGGGTCTGGATTGAAGGCACTCAAGACAGTAGTTCATGTTCAGACTCAGGTGTTTATTATTTCTGATCAGTAAAACAGTCTCACTGCTGTGAGTTTGCAGCTTTTCATTAGAAGGCACAAAATGGCCAACAACCTCTTGTTCCAAGGTCTTTTAAGATTAAACTATCCAGTTAAGAACTGACACCCAGATTATTTTCTCTTTTAACCCAATAACTGATCCCAAAGAGCTGCAATGGGACTTTTCTGCCCAATTACAAAATGCCACCCAAACCCATGGAGAAGAAGGAAGAAGAAACCCAGGATGACACCCCGTGCCCTCCATCTTGCTTCCATCCACAGCACACTAAAAATCCCAAAACCTCAATTTCTCACCAAGTGATACACCTACACTGCTCTCTATAATCTATTTCACACTTTTGTGGATTCCAGTCTGTTCTGGAGTTTAGGAAACTTTCTCCATGGATGAGGGTCAAAGTCAGTGCTCTCCTGAGGCAGGGCACCCCAGAGCAGACAGAGAAATATTCTCTGTGCTCTGGGTTTCCACAGAAGGCACACCAGGACACAGAGGGAAGGTGGGAATGCTCTTGGAGAGCTCTCCCCAGAGGAACAGCCCTTTCCCCAGCCAAGCCAGGCTCTCTCCTGACCACAGCCCTGGCAGACGAGCAGCCCTGCCCTAGACAGGCTCGAGGCGCTGTGGGGGAAAGGAGGAAATCCCCAGAATAAAACCCAGCCCCAGTCAGAACAGTCATTTCCTTGTCATCCCAAATCCCTGCTCCTCACTGTCCAAGAGTTTGGAACTTGGGCAGAACCAGCTCATCTTTTCAAAGTAAATACAGAGAATACGGCTCTGTGTAACCTATTTTATCTGGGATTAATTTATTTTGATTTTTTTTTTTCCCCACTTCTAACACTGTAATTTTTAAAGCAACACAAGGCTGGGCTAACCCTGAATCACATGGCTGGGATTAGGGACAGAATGGAATGGTTTGGGTTGGAAAGGACCTCAAATCCCACCCCATTCCACCCCTGCCATGGGCAGGGACACTTCCACTGTGCCAGGGGCTCCAGCCCCAATGTCCAGCCTGGCCTTGGGCACTGCCAGGGCTCCAGGGGCAGCCACAGCTGCTCTGGCAATTCCAGCCCATCCCCTGCCCACCCTCCCAAGGAAGGATTTCTCCCCTATTCATAACCCAAATTTCCCCTCTTCCAGCTGAAATACTGCATTTAAAAACCTCAGTAATCTTAAAGCATTTCAGAGGCTGAAGGTGCAATCCATGCAGGAAAACTCACCGGTGCCTGCTTCCTTTCTTTACTAAATAAGAGAACAAACAGACTCAAAGTCTTGAAAATATTCCTGGAACACACAAATTTGTGCAGTAAAATCAAAAGGACTGATCAAGCTGGACTGTCCTTTTGGGAATTTTCTCTAAATTGGTCACTCTGAGCTAAGCACTGCCCAAATTTCTCACATGTGAGGAGAGCCAGAAGTGGACAGGGCACATCCCCACACTCAGGGCTGGAATGCCCAAAATTCATTTGGGGAATTTCTCTAAATGGGTCACTCTGAACTCAGCACTGCCTACATTTCTCACATATCCAGAAGTGGACAGGGCACATCCCCACACTCAGGGCTGGAATTCCCGAAATTTCTTTTGGGAATTTTTTCTAAATTGGTCATTCTGAGCTAAGCACTGCCCAAATTTCTCACATGTGAGGAGAGCCAGAAGTGGACAGGGCACATCCCCACACTCAGGACTGGAGTCTGTCCCTGCCACTGGCTCAGAGGGTGGCAGAGCTCTGTCCCCTCTGTGTTTTTATTGCACAAAACTCCCAATACCAGCAGCACCCAACTCCACAGAGCTCGGCCAAGGGCAGCTCTTCCACCCTCCAGGTGATTTTGGGGACAGCAGCACCCTGGTATGGGGTGATATTTTCTGGGACCCCCCATGGAAGGGAGGAATGATGAATCTGACTTCGTGTTCTCAGAAGGCTAATTTATTAATTCATGATCTATATTATATTAAAAAATACTATGCTAAACTATAATAAAGAATACAAAAAGAATGCAAACAAAAAGTTAGAAAAATGCTAAATAAAATATAAAAACTCATTACTCCTTCTCCAGAGTCCAACACAGCTTGGCCCCGGATTGGCCAATGAGTAAAAACAATTCACATGAAACCAATGAAACAATCACCTGTGGGTAAACAATCTCCAAACGCATTCCAAGGCAACAAAACACAGGAAAAACAAATGAAATAATATTGTTTTCCTTTTTCTTTGAGGCTTCTCAGCTTCCCAAAAGAGCAAAAAGATTTTTCCAGAAAATATGACAGTAACAGTGTGGGGTGTCCCATCCTCCACCAAGGATGAGGTTTTGTCCCTGTGGCCTCCCCTCCCCATGGGGACGCAGCAGGATCCCCCCATGGCAGACACCAGGGGGTTCCAGGCTCCCAGCAGGGCTCTCAGCTGCCCTGGCCCATTTTGTTGGTGCTCAGAGGGGTGGCACAGCCTGCACAGGGACATCCACACACCCAATGCAGAAATTCAATTATTTAATTTATTCCTCCAGGCAGAAATTGAATTATTTAAACCCAGGTTTTCGTCTCCAACTTAACTCTTCACCATGCAGTCATTTTAAAAAACCTGAAAAAAAAGAGAAGAAATGTGGTGGTTGTGTTAATTGGGACAAAACAGAGCAGGCCTTTAGGGCCTTTCCTTAATTCACTCCCTGAACAATGTTCACTGATCAGGACTAGAGATTCAATTAGGTACCTTGGGGTGGTAATTCACAAAGACAAAATAAGGAGTTTGCAGATAATTTGTCTTTCCTTCTCTCCCAGAACGCTCCTGCTGAGCAACACGGGGCTCTGCCTATAATTGGCAACATTAATACAATTAAGATGGTAATTTTGCCCCGTTTTTCTTCCATATTACAAAGTGTCTCCCTTCACATCCCTCAGCACGTTTGACTCTGGTAAATTCCATCATTATTTCTTCCCTTTGGGCTGAGAGGGGAGCCACAGCCAGGGCAGCCTCCCCAAGAACTGAGGGGCTTGTGCTGCTCCTCTCTGAGGAGTTTCCAAGGATAAAAAAGTGTCAGGGTCCAGGGAGGGGCAGGAGGAGGCGATGGTTTATTTGGATTAAAGCACAGAGTTAATGAATCTCTCACGAAAGCACCGGGCACGTGGCAGTAATTAGGAGGAAAACAGAAAAATAATTAAAATATCAAAACACCCCCGCACCTCTCCCTGCCCACCAAGCTCCTGCCAGCCCTCCATGAGGCAACCCTGGAGATCCTGCTCTTTCAACCTTGGAGATCCTACTCAATGCTCTTCCAGCCATTGAGATCCTGCTCACTGCTCCTCCAACCGTGGAGCTCCTGCCTGCTGCTCTTCCAACCCTGCAGATCTCTCCCCACCACTGACCCAGCCCTTTCCATGGATGAGGGCAGGAAGGGCTGGTGGGCACCAGATGGGCTGAGGGGTCAAAGGGTGTCCCTGGAGAGGGTGGGCAAGAGGAGAGCACTGGGAGTCAGGACAAGGAGAAATGAGATGAATGTGGGGGACAAACATGGACAGTGAGACCCTGGAGCGACAGGGAAGGACTTTCCCTTTTCCCATTTCTTTCCTTTTTTTATTTTCCTTTTTTCTTTTCTTTCCTTTCCTTTTTTCCTTTCCTTTTTACTTTCCCCCTTTCCTTTCTCCTTTCCCCCTTTCCTTTTTTCCTTTCCCCTTCCCTTTTTCCTTTCCTTTCCTTTCCTCCCCTCTCCTTTTTCCTTTCCTGGAACTTTCCTTTCCATCCTTTCCCTCTCAGACACCCCAGACCTCTCCCTGTCTGTATTTCCCAGGTCAGGTTTTGCAGACAGGTCCCTGGGAAGTGCCACCCCCAGCTCACAGAGGTTGTGCCCCCACTGGGGTACCTGTGCTCAGCTCTGGGGGTGCCACCTGCTCTGGGCTACCCCAGCCATGCCCAGGCACAGGCTGGGAGAGCCCTGCTGGCTCCAGGGTGAAGTGGCCACTCAGCTCTTTGAATTAATCACCCCAATAAACAGGGTGCCAGCAGTCAGGAGGGATCCCAGACTCTCCTGGATTTCCACCCCAAGGGGGCTGGTGAGGATGGGAACTCCTGGAGTGACCTTTGGGGGTTGCTCAGGGCCACTCAGAAGAACCAACAAAGAAATTATTCTCCTAAAAACCCCACAAGCTTCCATTGCTTCTGCCCATGGCCGAGGCGGCCTCTCCTGGGTGTGACTCCCCCTCCCACCCCACAGAACGTTCTGGATGCAGCACAGGTGGGTTTGAGCACTTGCCTCTCCTGTGGCTCGCAGTGTGAGCAAAACAGCCCAGAGCTGCCTTGCCCTGGGCTTTGCCTCCTCCAAACTCCTCCTTTGTGAGAGGAAGCCGCTGAATTTGCTTTTCCTCCTGCCTGGTTGGAGCAGGGATTTTCTGGAAGCCGGTTGGAGCAGGGATTTTCTGGAAGCCAACAAAGGCAATGGAGATTGTCTGGGGAGAATAAAGAGGGAAACAGTCCTGAACAAGCAGGAAGCTGAGGGGGAACGAGGCTTAAATGTGGTGAGAAAACAAAGT
Source organism: Calcarius lapponicus (assembly GCA_039654755.1). Classification (NCBI taxonomy): domain Eukaryota; kingdom Metazoa; phylum Chordata; class Aves; order Passeriformes; family Fringillidae; genus Calcarius; species Calcarius lapponicus. Next base: position 1,278 of record JBBFKN010000308.1, on the reverse strand, counting down.
GATTTCTGTTCCATGCCTTGCAGAGGAGGAGGAAGAACCCGAGGGGGCCGTGGAGCTCCTTGTTCAATGGACAGTGCTTTTGGAGAAATGTGGAGGCTCTCCACGAGATCTGGCAGAAAGAAACTTGCATCCAAAGCCTCCAGATTTGGCTCCCCCACCCAGGCAGTGCCTGCTGAAATGCAGGAAACCCCTGCACCTTTCAGAGGGGCAGGGCACACAAGAGGCTTTGCCCCAAGGTCCCACACTCCTCGTGGTCCCAAACCTTGGCCAGCTGTGTCCGTCCCCTGGGACCTCCCCTGCTCCCAGCCCTGCCAGCAGCAGCTGGGCTGGAGAAGGGTCATGAATTAATCTCTTCCTTCCTCAGAGCTCCATGAATTGATAGACCAGCTGAGGAGGGCTGAGAGCAGCCCATGGGCAGAGGAGGTCTTGGCATCAGAAGAGACAAACGAGAGTTCCTGGGGTGAGGACCCCAGGACATCCCTCTGGCTGTGCTGAGCAGCCCAGACCCCTGCCAGGGGGCTCAGAGACCCTGGCACAGAGCCCAAAACGCCCCTGTGGGTTTGATTATGACCCATGGAGCAAATTACCCAACCTTAGATGAAGATCAGCAAGCCACAACAGTTTAGGTAGAATAATAGTGAAGTTATCATGGGTTGGAAAAGTAGATTTTAGGATTTTGGTATGGAGGTTCAGGGGGCAAGATAGAAGGAATTGGGCCTGTCCAGCCTTTCTCCTTCTTCCTCTTGGCCTCCATCTTCTGCTGTGATGGTGGCACTTTTAGATTGATTTAGAGTAGAAGCTCACTGTCTAACATAGGTGATGGGGTATTGGGAAGTAATTGTAAATATGTAGACGTAGTTTTAGTATAAAGACATAACACTGCCCTGGGGGCAGGCAGAGTGCCTGTAACTGTCCTGCTGGACGGACCTCGGCAGGGCAGGAGAAAATTTTTTATAGATAAGATAAAAATAAAACAACCTTGAGGACCGAGCAATGAAGAACCCTGACTCCTTCTTCAAGCGCCAGGCTGAGAAAAGAGACTTTCAAACTCTTCTCAGGGTCACTCTCACCAGCTAGAGATCCCGACACACCTGGGGCAAGGGAGAGCAGCAGGGCTGGGAGCCAACCACCCCAACACAAGCCTGTCATTAACAGGGACCTGGCTGCTGTGCTGGAAATGGGACTTGTGCTCTCCCTCACACTCAGGGAAATGCTTCCAGGGGTGTTGGGCACGAGCACTCCTGAAGCTGCCAGCTCAGAAGTGCAGGCAGGGTGGGC
>JBBFKN010000307.1:0-44751 GCA_039654755.1 Calcarius lapponicus | reverse complement strand
TTAAGGAATGAGGGTTGGAGATGGATCCAGCATGGGATGAAGGATGATGAGGTGTGGGATGGATCCATAGCGATGGGATGGAGGAATGAGGGTTGGGATGGATCCAGCATGGGATGAAGGAATGAGTGGTTGGGATGGAGGAATGGGATGAAGGAACGAGGGTTGGGATGGATCCAGCATGGATGAAGGAATGAGGGTTGGGATGGATCCAGCACTAGGGATGAAAGGAATGAGGGTTTGAGGATGGATCCAGCATGGGATGAAGGAATGAGGAGTTGGGATGGATCCAGCATGGGATAAGGAATGAGTGGTTGGATGGAGGAATGGGATGAAGGGAATGAAGGTGGGATGGGAGGAATGGGATGGAGGAATGAGGGTTGGGATGGATCCAGCATGGGGATGAAGGAATGAGGGTTGGGATGGATCCAGCATGGGATGAAGGAAAGAGGGTTGGGATGGATCCAGCATGGGATGGAAGGAATGAGGGTTGGGATGGAGGAAGTGGGATGGAGGAGTGAGATGAGGGTTGGGGATGGATCCAAGCATGGGATGAAGGAATGAGGGTTGGATGATCCAGGCATGGGATGGAGGAATGAGGGTTGGGATGGACTCCATGCATGGATGAAGGAATGAGGGTTGGGATGGATCCAGCAGGGGTGATAGGAAAAACTGAGGGTTGGGATGGATCCAGCAGGGGATGAAGGAACGAGGGTTGGGATGGATCCAGCGTGGGATGAAGGAATGAGGGTTAGGTGGATCCGAGCATGGGATGGACGAGAATGAGGTGTTGGGATGGATCCAGCATGGGATTGAGGAACGAGGGTTGGATGGATCCAGCCATGGGATGAAGGGAATGAGGGTTGGGGTGGATCCAGCATGGGATGGAGGAATGAGGGTTGGGATGGAGGAATGGGATGAAGGAACGAGGGGTTAGGGATGGACCCAGCATGGGATGAAGGAATGAGGGTTGGGATGGAAGGAATGGCGATGAAGGAACGACGGGTTTGGGAAGTGAAGCTGAGCCTGGGATGAAAGGAATGAGGGTGGGATGGATCCAGCAGTGGGTTGGAGGAATGAGGGTTGGGATAGATCCAGCATGGGATGAAGGAATGAGGGTTGGGATGGATCCAGCATGGGATGAAGGAATGAGGGTTGGGATGGAGGAATGGGATGGAGGACAGGAGAGGGTTGGGATGGATGCAACATGGGATGAAGGAATGAGGGTTGGGATGGATCCTAGCATGGGATGGAGGAAATGAGGGTTGGGATGGCTTCCGGCATGGCATGAAGGAATGGAGGGTTGGGATGGATCCAGCATGGAAGTGAAGGAATGAGGGTTGGGATGGAGGAATGGGATGGAGGAATGAGGGTTGGGATGGATTCCAAGCATGGGATGACGGAACGAGGGTTGGGATGGATCCAGCATGGGAGACAAGGAATGCAGGGTTGGGATGCATCAAGCATGGGATGAAGGAAATTAGGGTTGGGATGGATCCAGCATGGGATGAAGGAATGAGGGTTGGGATGGATCCAGCGTGGGATGAAGGAATGAGTCTTGGTGATGGATCCAGCGATGGATGAAGGAACGAGGGTTGGGATGGAGGAATGGGATGAAGGAATGAGGGTTGGGATGGATCCAGCATGGGATGGATGAATGAGTGTGGTTGGGATGGAGTCCAGCATGGCATGAAGGAATGAGGGTTGGGATGGAGGAATGGGATGGAGGAATGAGGGTTGGGATGGATCCAGCATGGGATGAGAGGAACGAGGGTTGGGTGGATTCCAGCATGAGATGAAGGAATGAGGGTTGGGATGCATCCAGCATGGGATGAAGGAATGAGGGTTTGGGATGGATCCAGCATGGGATGAAGGAATGAGGGTTGGGATGGAGGAATGTGATGGAGGAATGAGGGTTGGATGGATCTAGCATGGGGATGACAAGGACATGAGGGTTGGGATGGATCCAGCACTGGATGAAGGAATGAGGGGTTGGGATGGATCCAGCATGGATGAAGGAATGAGGGTTGGGATCGGATCCAGCATGGGATGAAGGAATGAGGGTTGGGATGGATCCAGCGCGTTGGGATGAAGGAATGAGGGTTGGGATGGATCCAGCACGGGAATGAAGGAATGAGGGTTGGGATGGATCCAGGCGAAGGGATGAAGGAACGTGGGTTGGGATGATCAGCATGGGAATGGAAGGATGAGGTTGGGATGGATTCAGCACGGGAATGAAGGAATGAGGGTTGGGATGGATCCAGCATGGGATGAAGGAATGAGGGTTGGGATGGATTCCAGCACGGGGATGAAGGAATGAGGGTTGGGATGGATCCAGCGTGGGATGAAGGAATGAGGGTTGGGATGGATCCAGCATGGGATGAAGGAATGAGGGTTGGGATGGATCCAGCATGGGATGAAGGATACGAGGGTTGGATGGATCCAGCTGGGATGAAGGAATGAGGGTTGGGATGGATCCAGCATGGGATGAAGGAATGAGGGTTGGGATGGAGGAATGGGATGAAAGGAATGAGGGTTGGGATGGAGGAATGGGATGGAGGAAAGAGGGTGTGGGATGGATCCAGCATGGGATGAAGGAATGAGGGTTGGGATGGATCCAGCAATGGGATGGAGGAATGAGGGTTGGGATGGATTCCAGCATGGGATAGAAGGAATGAGGGTTGGGATGGAGGAATGGGATGAAGGAACGAGGGTTGGGATGGATCCAGCATGAGATGAAGGGAAATGGAGGCTTGGGATGGATCGCAGACATGTGGATGAAGGGAATGAGGGTTGGATGGATTCCAGCGTGGGGTATGAAGGCAATGAGGGTTGGGATGGATCCAGCATGAGATGAAGGAATGAGGGTTGGGGTTGGATCCAGCATGGGGATGAAGGAATGAGGGTTGGGATGGATCCAGCGTGGGATGAAGGAATGAGGTTGGGAATGGGTTGACCCGCATGAGATGAAGGAATGAGGGTTGGGATGGATCCAGCATGGATGAAGGAATGGAGGGTTGGGGATGGATCCATCATGGGATGAAGGAATGAGGTTGGATGAGGGAATGGGATGAAGGAATGAGGGTTGGGATGGAGGAATGGGATGGAGGAATGAGGGTTGGGATGGATCCAGCATGGGGATGAAGGAATGAGGGGTTGGGATGGATCCAGCATGGATGGAGGAATGAGGGTTGGGATGGATCCAGCATGGGATGAAGGAATGAGGGGTTGGGATGGAGGAATGGGATGAGAGGAACGAGGGTTGGCTGGATGGATCCAGCATGAGAATGAAGGAATGAGGGTGGGATGGATCCAGCATGGGATTGAAGGAATGAGGGTTGGGATGGATCCAGCGTGGGAGTGAAGGGAATGAGGGTTGGTGATGCGATCCGAGCATGAGATGAAGGAATGAGGGTTGGGATGGATCCAGCATGGGATGACGGAATGAGGGTTGGGATGGATCCAGCGTGGGATGAAGGAATGAGGGTTGGGATGGATCCATCATGAGATGAAGGAATGAGGGTTGGATGGATCCAGCATGGGATGAAGGAATGAGGGTTGGATGGATCCATCATGGGATGAAGGAATGAGGGGTTGGGATGGATCCAGCGTGGGATGAAGGAATGAGGGTTGGGATGATCCAGCATGAGATGAAGGAATGAGGGTTGGGATGGAGTCCAGCATGGGATGAAGGAATGAGGGTTGGGATGGATCCAGCATGGGATGAAGGAATGAGGGGTTGGGGATGGATCCAGCATGGGATGACGGAATGAGGGTTGGGATGGAGGAATGGGATGGAGAATGAGGGTTGGGATGGATCTCAGACATGGGATGAAGGAATGAGGGGAGTCTGGGATGGATCCAGCATGGATGAAGGAATGAGGGTTGGGATGGATCCAGCATGGGATGCAGGAATGAGGGTTGGATGGATCCAGCATGGGATGAAGGAATGAGGGTTGGATGGAGAGAATGGGATGAAGGAACATAGGGTTGGGATGGATCCAGCATGGGATGAAGGAATGAGGGTTGGAGATGGATCCAGCATGGGATGAAGAAATGAGGGTTGGGATGGATCCAGCATGGGATGAAGGAAAGAGGGGTTTGGATGGAGGAATGGGATGGAGGAATGAGGGTTGGGATGGATCCAGCATGGGATGAAGAAATGAGGGTTGGGATGGATCCAGCATGGGATGGAGAATGAGGGTTGGGATGGATCCAGCATGGGATAAGGAATGAGGGTTGGGATGGATCCAGCATGGGATGAAGTGAACGAGGTTGGGATGGATCCAGCATGGGATGAAGGAATGAGGGTTGGGGGTGGATCAGCATGGGATGGAGGAATGAGGGTTGGGATGGATCCAGCATGGGATGAAGGAACGAGGGTTGGGATGGGATCCAGCATGGGATGAGGGAATGAGGGTTGGGATGGATCCAGCATGGGATGAAGGAATGAGGGGTTGGTCTGGATCCAGCATGGGATGAGAATGAGGGTTGGGATGGATCCAGCAAGGGATGAAAGGAACGAGGGTTGGGATGGATCCAGCATTGGGATGAAGGAATGAGGGTTGGGATGGATCCGCATGGGGAATGAAGGAATTGAGGGTTGGGATGGAGGAATGGGATGAAGGAATGAGGGTTGGGATGGAGAATGGGATGGCAGGAATGAGGGTTGGGATGGATCCAGCATGGGGATGGAGGAATGAGGGGTGGGATGGATCCAGCATGGATGAAGGAACGAGGGTTGGGATGGATCCAGCATGGGATGAAGGAATGAGGGTTGGGATGGATCCAGCATGGGATGAAGGAATGAGGGTTGGGATGGATCCAGCATGGGATGGAGGAATGAGGGTTGGGATGGGATCCAGCATGGGATGAAGGAATGAGGGTTGGGATGAGGGAATGGGATGAAGCATGCAGGGTTGGGATGGAGAGATGGGATGGAGGAATGAGGGGTTGGGATGGATCCAGCATGGGATGAAGGAATGAGGGTTGGGGATGGATCCAGCATGGGATGGAGGAATGAGGGTTGGGATGGATCCAGCATGGGATGAAGGAATGAGGGTTGGGATGGAGGAATGGGATGAAGGAACCGAGGGTTTGGATGGATCCAGCATGGGGATGAAGGAATGAGGGTTGGGATGGATCCAGCATGGGATGAAGGAATGAGGGTTGGATGGATCCAGCATGGGATGAAGGAATGATGGTTGGGGATGGAGGAAAGGGGATGGAGGAATGAGGGTTTGGATGGATCCAGCATGGGGATGAAGGAATGAGGGTTGGATGGAATCCAGCATGGGATGGAGGAATGAGGGTTGGGATGGATCCAGCATGGGATGAAGGAATGAGGGTTGGGATGGATCCAGCATGGATGAAGGAACGAGGTTGGGATGGAGCCAGCATGGGATGAAGGAATGAGGGTGGGGGTGGATCCAGCATGGATGTGGAGGAATGCAGGGTTGGGATGGATCCAGCATGGGAATGAAGGAACTAGGGTTGGGATGGATCCAGCATGGGATGAGGGAATGAGGGTTGGGATGGATCCAGCATGGGATGAAGGAGAAAGAGGGTTGGTCTGGATCCAGCATGGGATGGAGGAATGTGGGTTGGGATGGATCCAGCAAGGGATGATGGAACGAGGGTTGGGGATGGATCCAGCATGGGATGAAGGAATGAGGGTTGGGATGGATCCAGCAAGGGAATGAAGGAATGAGGGTTGGGATGGAGGAATGGGATGAAGGAATGAGGGTTGGGATGAGGAATGGGATGGAGAATGAGGGTTGGGATGGATCCAGCATGGGATGGAGGAATTGAGGGGTGGGATGGATCCAGCATGGGATGAAGGAACGAGGGTTGGGATGGATCCAGCATGGGATGAAGGAATGAGGGTTGGGATGGATCCAGCATGGGATGAAGGAATGAGGGTTGGGATGGATCCAGCATGGGATGGAGGAATGAGGGTTGGGATGGATCCAGCATGGGATGAAGGAATGAGGGTTGGATGGAGGAATGGGATGGAAGGAAGAACGAGGGTTGGGATGGATCCGAGCATGAGACTGAAGGAATGAGGGTTGGGATGGATCCAGCATGGGATGAAGAGGAATGAGGGTTGGGATGGATCCAGCATGGGATGAAGGAATGAGGGTTGGGATGGATCCAGCATGGGAGTGAAGGAATGAGGGTTGGATGTGGATCCAGGCATGGGATGAAGGAATGAGGGTTGGGATGGATCCAGCGTGGGATGAAGGAATGAGGGTTGGGATGGATCCAGCATGGGATGAAGGAATGAGGGTTGGGATGGAGTCCAGCATGGATGAAGGAATGAGGGTTGTGATACGCAGCATGGGATGGAGGAATGAGGGTTGGGATGGATCCAGCATGGGATGAAGGAATGAGGGTTGGGATGGAGGAATGGGGATGAAGAACGAGGGTTGGGATGGATCCAGCATGGGATGAAGGAATGAGGGTTGGGATGGATCCAGCATGGGATGAAGGAATGAGGGTTGGGATGGATCCAGCATGGGACTGAAGGAATGAGGGTTGGGATGGAGGAATGGGATGGAGGAATGAGGGTTGGGATGGATCCAGCATGGGATGAAGGAATGAGGGTTGGGATGGATCCAGCATGGGATGGAGGAATGAGGGTTGGGATGGATTCCAGCATGGGATGAAGGAATGAGGGTGTGGGATGGATCCAGCATGGAATGAAGGAACGAGGTTGGGGATGGATCCAGCATGGGAGGCGAAGGAATGAGGGTTGGGGTGGATCCAGCATGGGATGGAGGAATGAGGGTTGGGATGGATCCAGCATGAGGATGAAGGAACGAGGGTTGGGAATGGATCCAGCATGGGATGAGGGAATGAGGGTTGGGATGGATCCAGCATGGGATGAAGGAATGAGGGTTGGTCTGGATCCAGCATGGGATGGAGGAATGAGGGTTGGGATGGATCCAGCAAGGGATGAAGGAACGAGGGTTGGGATGGATCCAGCATGGGATGAAGGAATGAGGGTTGGGATGGATCCAGCATGGATGAAGGAATGGAGGGGTTGGGATGGAGGAATGGGATGAAGGAATGAGGGTTGGGATGGAGGAATGGGGATGGAGGAATGAGGGTTGGGATGGATCCAGCATGGGATGAAGGAATGAGGGTTGGGATGGGATCCAGCGAGGGATGAAGGAACGAGGGTTGGGATGGAGATCCAGCATGGGATGAAGGAATGAGGGTTGGGATGGATCCCAGCACGGGATGAAGAATGAGGGTTGGGATGGATCCAGCATGAGCTGAAGGAATGAGGGTTGGGATGGATCCAGCATGGGATGAAGGAATGAGGGTTGGGATGGATCCAGCACGGGATGAAGGAATGAGGGTTGGGATGGATCCAGCATGGGATGAAGGGAACGAGGGTTTGGGATGGAGGAATGGGATGGAGGAATGAGGGTTGGGATGGATCCAGCATGGGATGAAGGAATGAGGGTTGGGATGGATCCAGCCACGGGATGAAGGAATGAGGGTTGGGATGGATCCAGCATGGGATGAAGGAATGAGGGTTGGGATGGATCCAGCATGGGATGAAGGAATGAGGGTTGGGATGGATCCAGCGTGGGATGAAGGAATGAGGGTGGGATGGATCCAGCATTGGGATGAAGGAATGAGGGTTGGGATGGATCCAGCAAGGGATGAAGGAACGAGGGGTTGGGATGGATCCAGCATGGGATGAAGGAATGAGGGTTGGGATGGATCCAGCATGGGATGAAGGAATGAGGGTTGGGATGGAGGAATGGGATGGAGGAATGAGGGTTGGGATGGATCCAGCATGGGATGAAGGAATGAGGGTTGGATGGATCCAGCATGGGATGGAGGAATGAGGGTTGGGATGGATCCAGCATGGGATGAGGAGAATGAGGGTTGGGATGGAGGAATGGGATGAAGGAACGAGGGTTGGGATGGATCCAGCATGAGATGAAGGAATGAGGGTTGGGATGGATCCAGCATGGGATGAAGGAATGAGGGTTGGGATGGATCCAGCATGGGATGAAGGAATGAGGGTTGGGATGGATCCATCATGGGATGAAGGAATGAGGGTTGGGATGGATCCAGCGTGGGATGAAGGAATGAGGGTTGGATGGATCCAGCATGAGATGAAGGAATGAGGGTTGGGATGGATCCAGCATGGGATGAAGGAATGAGGGGTTGGGATGGAGGAATGGGATGAAGGAAGGAGGGTTGGGATGGAGGAATGGGATGAAGGAATGAGGGGTTGGGATGGATCCAGCATGGGATGCAGGACTGAGGGTTGGGATGGATCCAGCATGGGATGAAGGAATGAGGGTTGGATGGATCCAGCATGGGATGGAGGAATGAGCGGTTGGTGAATGGATCCAGCATGGGATGAAGGAATGAGGGTTGGGATGGAGAATGGGATGAAGGAACGAGGGTTGGGATGGATCCTAGCATGGGATGAAGGAATGAGGGTTGGGATGGATCCCAGCATGGGATGAAGGAATGAGGGTTGGGATGGATCCAGCATGGGGATGAAGGAATGAGGGTTGGGATGGAGGAATGGGATGGAGGAATGAGGGTTGGGATGGATCCAGCATGGGATGGAGGAATGAGGGTTGGGATGGATCCAGCATGGGATGAAGGAACGAGGGTTGGGATGGAGATCCAGCATGGGATGAGGGAATGAGGGTTGGGATGGATCCAGCATGGGATGAAGGAATGAGGGGTTGGTCTGGATCCAGCATGGGATGGAGGAATGAGGGTTGGGATGGATCCAGCAAGGGGATGAAGGAACGAGGGTTGGGATGGATCCAGCATGGGATGAAGGAATGAGGGTTGAGGATGGATCCAGCATGGGATGAACGGAATGAGGGTTGGGATGGAGGAATGGGATGAAGGAATGAGGGTTGGGATGGAGGAATGGGATGGAGGAATGAGGGTTGGGGATGGATCCAGCATGGGATGAAGGAATGAGGGTTGGGATGGATCCAGCATGGGATGACAGGAATGAGGGTTGCGGATGGATCCAGCATGGGATGGAGGAATGAGGGTTGGATGGATCCAGCATGGGATGAAGGAATGAGGGTTGGGATGGAGGAATGGGATGAAGGAACGAGGTTGGGATGGATCCAGCATGGGATGAAGGAATGAGGGTTGGGATGGATCCAGCATGGGATGGAGGAATGAGGGTTGGGATGGATCCAGCATGGGATGAAGGAAGTGAGGGTTGGGATGGAGGAATGGGATGAAGGAACGAGGGTTGGGATGGATCCAGCATGGGATGAAGGAATGAGGGTTGGGATGGATCCAGCATGGGATGAAGGAAATGAGGGTTGGGATGGATCCAGCATGGGATGAAGGAATGAGGGTTGGGATGGAGGAATGGGATGGAGGAATGAGGGTTGGGATGGATCCAGCATGGGATGAAGGAATGAGGGTTGGGATGGATCCAGCATGGGATGGAGGAATGAGGGTTGGGATGGATCCAGCATGGGATGAAGGAATGAGGGTTGGGATGGATCCAGCATGGGATGAAGGAATGAGGGTTGGGGTGGATCCAGCATGGGATGGAGGAATGAGGGTTGGGATGGATCCAGCAATGGGATGAAGGAATGAGGGTTGGGATGGATCCAGCATGGGATGAAGGAATGAGGGTTGGGATGGAGGAATGGGATGAAGGAATGAGGGTTGGGATGGATCCAGCATGGGATGAAGGAATGAGGGTTGGGATGAAGGAATGGGATGAAGGAACGAGGGTTGGGAAGTGAAGCTGAGCCTGGGATGAAGGAATGAGGGTTGGGATGGATCCAGCATGGCATGAAGGGAATGAGGGTTGGGATGGATCCAGCATGGGATGAAGGAATGAGGGTTGGGATGGAGGAATGGGATGAAGGAATGAGGGTTGGGATGGATGCAACATGGGATGAAGGAATGAGGGTTGGGATGGATCCAGCATGGGATGGAGGAATGAGGGTTGGGATGGGAGGAATGGGATGAAGGAATGAGGGTTGGGGATGGATGCAACATGGGATGAAGGAATGAGGGTTGGGATGGATCCAGCATGGGATGGAGGAATGAGGGTTGGGATGGATCCGGCATGGCATGAAGGAATGAGGGTTGGGATGGATCCAGCATGGGATGAAGGAATGAGGGTTGGGATGGATCCAGCAAGGGATGAAGGAATGAGGGTTGGGATGGATCCAGCATGGGATGAAGGAATGAGGGTTGGGATGGATCCAGCATGGGATGAAGGAATGAGGGTTGGGATGGATCCAGCGTGGGATGAAGGAATGAGGGTTGGGATGGATCCAGCATGGGATGGAGGAATGAGGGTTGGGAAGTGAAGCTGAGCCCGGATCTCCAGTCCTGAGGAGCAGCCCAGAAGGTCTGGAGGCTCCCCAGCGCTCACCCGAGTGCAGAGGTGTGCCTGCTGGTCCGGCATGGCCGAGCGTGGAGCGCAGGAAGAAGACGCTGTTGAAGCAGAGCCTCAAAACCTCCTTGGTGTCCCGCAGGGCCCCGATGGTGCTGCCGAGAGAGAAGGGGCCCGGTTGGACACTGGTGGTGGGAGCAGCACCTCAAGATCTCCTGCAGCGCCTCGCCAGAAGTTTATATACATAAATGCTTTATATATATAGATTTAGATATAGATAGAGATATAGATATAGATATAGATATAGATATAGATATAGATATAGATATAGATATAGATATAGATATAGATATATATAGATGTAGATATAAATATAGATGTAGATATAGGTATATAGTTTATTTGTAGATATATATAGTTTTTATATATATAATTTTATATATATATAGTTTATATATATATAGTTTTTTAATATATATAGGGTTTTTTGTATATATATAGTTTTTATATATATATGGTTTTTCTATATATATAGTTTTTATATATACATATATAGGTTTTTATATATATAATTTTTATATATATATGGTTTATATATATATAGTTTATTTGTAAATATATATAGTTTATATATAGTTTTTAAATATATATATAGGTTTTTTATATATATATAGTTTTTATATATATCGTTTTTCTATATATAATTTTTATATATACATATACAGTTTATATATATATCGTTTTTTCTATATAGTTTTGTATATATTTTTTTCTATGTATACATATACAGTTTTTCTATATATATATAATTTTTCTATATATATAGTTTTTTATATATATACACTATAGAGTTTATATAGTTTTTTTTATATACATAGTTTTTCTATATATATAGTTTTTCTATATGTATATAGTTTATATATATATATATATATATAGTTTTTCTATTTTCTCTTTTTCAAAACTTTCTCAAAAACCCTCTGACCTTATGGATTCCAACACCGCAGCACCACTGAAGGCGCTGCGTTTTCCAATGCCCATGGAAAAATGGGAATTGTGAGGGGGAAAAACTTTCTCAAAACCCCTCAAATCTTATGGATCCCAACTCTCAAAAACCCTCTAATCTTATGGACTCCAACTCTCAAAAACCCTCTAACCTTATGGATTCCAACTCTCAAAAACCCTCAAATCTTATGGATTCCAAGTCTCAAAAACCCTCAAACCTTATGGATTCCAACTCTCAAAAACCCTCTAACCTTATGGATTCCAACTCTCAAAACCCCTCTAATCTTATGGATTCCAACTCTCAAAAACCCTCTAACCTTATGGATTCCAACTCTCAAAAACCCTCTGACCTTATGGATTCCAACACTGCAGCACTACTGAAGGCGCTGCGTTTTCCAGTTCCCGTTGAAAAATGGGAATTGTGAGGGGGAAAAACTTTCTCCAAAACCCTCTGACCTTATGGATTCCAACTCTCAAAAACCCTCCAATCTTATGGATTCCAACTCTCAAAAACCCTCTGACCTTACGGATTCCAACACCGCAGCACCACCGAAGGCGCTGCGTTTTCCAATTCCCATTGAAAAATGGGAATTGTGAGGGGGGAAAAACTTTCTCAAAAACCCTCTAACCTTATGGATCCCAACTCTCAAAAACCCTCTGACCTTATGGATTCCAACACCGCCTGTCTTTGGGGCCTGTCTTTTTCAAAACTTTCTCACAAAACCCTCTGACCTTATGGATTCCAACACCGCAGCACCACTGAAGGCGCTGCGTTTTCCAATTCCCATTGAAAAATGGGAATTGTGAGGGGGAAAAAAAGAGCGGAAAAAGGAGGGATGGGCAGGGTCTGAGGGCCCTCGGGTCAGTACCTCAGTCCAGCAAAGGCGAGCATGGCCAGGCGCCGCAGCCGGCTGCAAATCTCATCCCTGGGCTCCAAAACCAGCAGCATCTGCAGAGCACAACCGGGCTAGAACGGGGCAGCCGCCACCAGAGCCGTGCCCTGCCCCTGGCGGGGTAACGAGGGTCCGTACCCCCTCACCTGGATCTTCTCCACCAGGTTGACCCGGCCGCAGAACTCGCTCAGGTCCTCGTCGAAGTCGTGGAGCACGGCGTCTCTGCACAGGATGGAGATGCTGTGGAGGAACTCCTCCTTCTGCTCCTCGTCCTGGAACTTTGGGGGGGACAGTGACAGCGAGACAGCGTGAGGACACCCAGAGCCCTGGGAGAGCAGAGCCAGCACCCCCGGCCTGGCACGGCCATCGCCCAATGTCAGTACCTTGTTGGGCTCGGTGGCAAAATCGTGGATGAAGTCCAGGGAATGGCGTGAATAAGCAGGTATCCAGCAGTTATCTAACAACGAGGGAGAAATTCAGGGAGTGCCGTGAAGGGGGGAGGCCAGGGAGAGAGGAAGGAGCAGAAAATGGCTCCCCTTTGCTGCTGGGGCCCAGCCCTGCCCGGTCCCCCAGGGCCCCCTGACTCACTGAGATGCTCTGCCATGATCATCTCGACGGGCCGACGCCGCAGAGCCGCGCTTCTTAGGAGCCTCCACCTTCTCCCAGCCCACTTTGGGCAGGCTTGGAGATGTCTCCTCCATCCTGCAGGAGAAAGGATGGCTCTGGGGAAGGTGGAGTCAATGTAGCCCAGGTGAAAATGGGATTGATTGAAGGCAAGAGGTGAGCTGTGCTCGCAGGTTTGTGGCCAGCTGCGCACTCGCGTCCTCTCCGGTCGCTGTCCAAACGGACACTGAGGGTTGGGGGCTGCTGCCCCACCAACGGACGCTGCCATGGGTGGTGTCCTTTGTGACACGCCAGCGTTCCACGCTGAACGTTCCACGCGCGGATCCCTGTTATGTAACTTAGCCCACGGAGAATCATTTCTTTTATGTTGTATAGAGAATGATTTTATTTACGGAGAATCGTTTATTAAAAGCAGCAGTGAAACAAAGAAAGAGTCCTGAGCTGTGGGAATGCTAATTATTAGAAGCTGGAAAAGTACTGTGTTTAGCCTTCTGATCTGAGTTCTTGCACCTGCGAAAATACTGTGTCCTTGGACATCTCTAAATGTGATAACAAGGAGTCAGAGAGGCGTGGGAAAGTGGAATGCAAGACTGAAAGAATGAAGAAGAGTTGATGTTTAGCTCAACGAATAGAATGCTTAGGTTACAGAATATGTATGAGGCTTATTAACACTATTATAAAAGTGTGTAACCTAATCAATAAATTGGAGACCAATGATCATCACCCCTAAGATGTGCACGTCTCTCCTTCTCCTCCTCAAATGGTGACCCTTCCTTAAATGGAGTTTTTCCTTAAATGGTGACTTTTCTTTTAACAAGCAGCTCTTCTGCCAGCCCAGCAGGGCTGGGGCACTGCCTGCAGCCAGCCCGGGCACAGCACAGAGGCACAGAGAGCTTCAATCAGTCAGGGCTGGGAAGGGGCTGAGAAGTGCCTGGGGCAGAATCCCTGCCAGCCCTTGGCACAGGAACCTCTGGCTGCAGGACAATGCAGCTGCAGCTCCTGGAGCGATCTCCTAAAGCTGGAACATCCCAATGCCTCCAGAGCCTGTGAGTACATTCTCTGATTGTCTCTTGTGCAGAGCAGCCAGGGGTGCCCAGGGCTGTCCTGCAGAGCAGGGTCCTGCAGCCCAGGGCGCTGTGCTGGGGCAGGGACTCTGCTGCCTGCCAGGGACAGCTCTCAGCCAGCCCTGGCAGCTGCTCCCAGCACTGGGGGACAAGATCTGGGTCGGGGGGAGATAGCTGGTCAGGCTTGGAAGTGTTCTCCTTGTGTGGGGAGGGTGCTGCATTGTTCAGGACTGCTCTCAGCATGGCATTTAACTGCAGAACTTTTCCAAGTAGATTATACAGGGAGCACAGCAAAGCAGGGGCTGCATAAAAGAGAAAATCCTGCCTTTTTATTTTACTCCTCTGGGTTGGCAATGAACCAGGCAGTGACAGAAATCAGCACAAGCCCCCTTACAGGCAGCATCAGTGTCGCTTTTCCATCCTCCAATGCGTTGCTCTGATGTTGCCATCAGAGCCTGCAGAGCCAGAGCTGCCCCTGGGCAGTGCCTGAGCTGGGAGGGCTCTGCAGGGCAGAGCTGAGCCCCCAGGGCTGGGCTGGGCTCTGGCAGCACTGGCAGGGCCCAGCCCTGGGCACAGGGAAGCAGCTGCTGGCAGGGACAGCTCCAGGCAGCAGAGCCCTGGGCAGGCAGTGGGGGGAAAGTGCCCCCAGGCTGGGCTGGGATATTTCAAGTCCTCTCCAAACGCAACTGTGCCATGATTATTTCTTTTACAGATCCCCATGCCAAGACAGCGCAAATGTCCAACAGCAGCTCCATCAGGCACTTCCTCGTGCTGACACTGGCAGACACGTGGGCAGCTGCAGCTCCTGCACTTCTGCCTCTTGCTGGGCATCTCCCTGGCTGCCCTCCTGGGCAACGGCCTCATCATCAGCGCCGTAGCCTGCGGCCACCACCTGCACACGCCCATGTTCTTCTTCCTGCACAACCTGGCCCTCACTGACCTGGGCTGCATCTGCACCACTGTCCCCAAAGC
Organism: Calcarius lapponicus; assembly: GCA_039654755.1. Lineage (NCBI taxonomy): Eukaryota > Metazoa > Chordata > Aves > Passeriformes > Fringillidae > Calcarius > Calcarius lapponicus. The sequence goes on along the minus strand of JBBFKN010000307.1, from coordinate 29,827 downwards.
CATGCACAATTCCCTCTGGGACACCAGGAACATCTCCTACACAGGATGTGCTGCTCAGCTCTTCATATTTCTGTTTTTCATTTCAGCAGAGTTTTCCCTCCTGACCATCATGTGCTACGACCGCTACGTGTCCATCTGCAAACCCCTGCACTACGGGACCCTCCTGGGCAGCAGAGCTTGTGCCCACATGGCAGCAGCTGCCTGGGCCAGTGCCTTTCTCAATGCTCTCATGCACACAGCCAATACATTTTCCCTGCCCCTGTGCCATGGCAACGCCCTGGACCAGTTCTTCTGTGACATCCCACAGATCCTCAAGCTCTCCTGCTCCAAATCCTATCTCAGGGAACTTGGGCTTCTTGCTTTTAGTGGTTGTTTAGGATTTGGATGTTTTGTGTTCATTGTTTTCTCCTATGTGCAGATCTTCAGGGCCGTGCTGAGGATCCCCTCTGAGCAGGGACGACACAAAGCCTTTTCCACCTGCCTCCCTCACCTGGCTGTGGTCTTTCTGTTCATCAGCACTGTAATGTTTGCCTACCTGAAGCCTCCCTCCATCTCCTCTCCATCTCTGGATCTGGCCTGTCAGTTCTGTACTCGGTGGTGCCTCCAAGCCCTGAACCCCCTCATTTACAGCCTGAGAACCAGGAGCTCAAGGCTGCAGTGTGGAGACTGATGACTGGATGCTTTCAGGAACATTAAACTGCTGCCCAGTATTTGCAAACCACTTGTAATAAAAGTCGTCTTTGATACTTCTTGTTGGTTTGGTTGTGGGTTTTTTCTTTTTTATTTAGCTTTTTCATATTGTCCATAAATGTCAGTGTTTGTGCCATTTCTCATCTTATTTCTCTCCACCTTACCTGTGGACACAGGACTGTGTCAATGAGGGGCTGCACTCTTGGTGGCTTTATAGGAACTAAAGGATCTCCCAGTCAGGAGTTTTCTGCAGAGATGCCCTTTAGTTGCCTTCTCTGGAGCTGCAGCAGCAATGTCTGTGTGCAGAGCTGGGGCAGATCAGTGCTGGCCCAGCAGCTGTGCCCAGCAGCAGCAGCAGCACTTGGTGTTGCCAGTGCTGCTCGCCGTGGCCCTGCCCCGCTGCCCTGCTGGGCCTGGTGTTGCTGCAGGGCCTGAGTGCTCTCCGGGGCCGGGCACAGCCCTGGGGGTGGCAGTGCCGGGGCTGCAGCAGGGGACAGGCCTGGGGCACTGCAGGGGCAGCGCTGACGCCTCAGCCCAGGGCCTGGGGGGCTCCAGGCTCCTTGCCCAGCGCTCTCTCAAGAACACGGCCAGGCCATATGCTCAGCACAGAAACCCCCGTGAGCAGCCCCAGGCTGGCCGTGAGCAGGCTGGGGGCAAACAGCATGGCTGGGGGCTCTGCAAGGGCCCTGGGGCAGACGGGAAGGAGCAGCAGAGCAGGGGCTGATCCATCCCCAGGGCGCTGCACAGCCCAGGGCAGCGTCCCAGAGCGTCCTGATGGAGCTGCCAACAACATCCCCCCTCTGCAGCCCTGGCCTCTCCCCCAGCTCACACAGGTGCCCCATCCTTGCAGGCACAGCCACGGCAGCACTGGCTCAGCAGCCCCCTGTTTGCATTGCACACAGCAGGGGGAGCACCCCCATGCCTGTTGCTGTGGGGACATGAACCTGAGGGAGCACAAATGCCATCAGCCCCTGGGGCCAGCAAGGGCTGGGGGACACCAGGGAAACCACTCAGGCTTTGTCCTGGCCCTCTGCACTCAGCCAGAAAGTTTGTTCCCATCAGCTGGGAGTTTTCCTGTGCCACTGCAGACGCTGTTGCTCAGAGCCAAGGCTGCCTGGCAGCCACCCCCAAACTGCCCTCAGCATTTCCTTGGGGTACACTGTGGCTTCATTTCCTCTTCCCTGGTCCAGACTTCTTCCTGTTGCCCAGCCCTGTTCCCTCCCCTGCACACAGCCCATTCCCTGTTTGCCCTTTCCTCTCTGGCCCCACTCCCCATTGCAGTTCCTGACTTGGCATCCATGGGAACGTCCCTTGGGCAGCAGGATCATCCTCCAAGTGCTGCAGGAATTGTCCGCAGGCTCCTGCAGTGCCTGGTGCTGCTCCCTTGCCAGAGGCACCCAAGGCCAGGGGGGCACATTTGGGCTGCTGTGTCTGCCTCTGGGGCTCCCTGTTCTGGGCAATGAGGAGGAGCTGCAGAGGCTCTGCAGGACTGACAGGATGGGCTTATGGGGCTGGCAGGAGAAGCTGAGGGACCTGGGCTGCTGGAGCAGCTCAAGAGGAGGCCCAGAGCTCATCCTGCAACTGCTCTAAGGGTGCTGGGCCTTCTCTGGACATGCTCCAGGCCCCTCCATGTCCTTCTTAAATTGTGAGGCCCAGAACTGGGCACAGCACTCGAGGTGCTGCCCAACCAGTGCCGAGCACGGGGGAAGAATCCCGTCCTTCTCTCATGCTGGCCACACCATTCCTGATCCTTAGGAGTGCCAGGGGATGGATGAAGGAAATGGTGGGGAGGGGGTGGGGACAATGTGTTATTGATTTTCAGGCATGAAGGGTCTTGATTTTCCTTTCTATTCACACAGCATTACAAGGTGTTGGGGGTCAATATCAATTGGACATTGCTGATAATCAATCCAAAAACAGGAAAAGAAAACAGGCAAACAATTCTCTCTGCATTGTTTTCAATATATTCATTGTGAATACACATCTCAAATCTGACCAATTAACCACAGAAGAATTGAAAACATAAATTATACCTAGGGGCTTTTCTTTTTCAGGAGTTTTGCATAAATGTTGATGAGCTTTTCTCACTGAATTCCTGAACTGAAGAGCAAAAGAAAGAAGAGGCCTCTGGAGTAATAAAAATTCATCAGCAACCTCCAGGTGGCTGAGGATCCATCCCCTTCAGAGCAGCAATGAACAGAAATGGGGCACAGCCTGTGTGGCTGCCCCCAGCTTTGGCATGGGCCCTGGGCCTGGAGCAGGAGCAGCTCTTGAGGGCCCCAGGGCCAGGGCTCTTGTGCTGCCCTGGGCAGATGGGATGGCAGCAGGGGCGGCAGAGCTCTCAGCACCTCAGCCCGAGGGGAGCAGGGCAGCCAGGGAGCCTCCCTTGGCCTTGGTCCCAGCACCTTCCCCCATGGCTGGGGCTGAGTCCTGTGGCAGCTGCAGCTGCTGCTGTGCCCTTGCCAGGGGCTGAGGCTGTGGGGCAGTGCCCAGAGCAGCCCTGGCCTGAGCAGAGCTGTGGGGCCAGAGCCGGCTGGGCTGGGCTGGGCTCAGAGAGGCCCTTGGTGCTGCCCAGAGCTCAGGGCAGCTGGCAGAGCTTGCAGGGAGCTGGGCTGGGCTGCGAGAGCCTTGGCCCAGAAACCATCAGTGGTCCATCTCAGCCTGGCTGAGCGGGCAGGGGCAGGACTCAGGCCAGGCCTTGTGGGGCAGGGCCAGCACCTGTGCAAGGCATTGCAAACAGGCAAGTGGCCCAGAGAGGAGGCTGCTCTGTGCCCTTGGTGGCACGGACAGAGCAGGGAGGGGGCCCAGGACATTTGTCAGCACAGCCTCTGTGCCCATGTGTTGGCAGCCCTGGCTGCTGAGCCCAGCTTTGGCCTGGGCTGAGTTTGGCTGTGGCCCAGCTCCATCCTCCTGCGTGGCTCAGGGCCTGTTCCCGGCCATGGCCAGCCCTGGCTGCCTCTCTGCTGGCCCAGAGGCCGGCAGAGCCCGGGGCAGGGCTGTCTGTGCAGCCCCACAGGTGCCAGGGGGCTTGTGCAGGAGCTGGCAGAGGCTGCCCAGCAGGGAGGGCCCATGGGCACAGAGCCCCAGGGCTGCTGTGGGCACCACGGGCACAGGGGGCCTAATGCCTGTTTAATTCAGCCTTATGAATCGAGCAGAGGCATGCAGCCCGGGAGCTCTATCCCCAGGAGGGAGAGAGAGAGCCCAGGAACCAGCTAGCTCAGGATTTCAGGCCGGGCCGTAGGCAAACCCATAGCAAGGTCAGTTGATATTCAGCTCTTTAATGAACAGCCAGCTCTTATGATTTTCAGCTCTTTGCTTGCTGGGTCAGTATGCCTTTGGCTTGAGGCGGCAGCAGATGAGAGAGAGGAGGAAGAAGACACGAGCTGTTCCACGGAGGTAGGCTTTATTCAGGGGTCCATGAAGGGTCTCCGATCTTCTTCGCTAACTAATATGGTAACCGTATGCTACTTAAATAGCCTTGGCAGGGATCCAAGACTGTACCAATGGACAAAGGTTCAGTGTATACAATAAATGACCAATAGCTAGGGGTTAACATGATTTTTCCATATAAGGGTACAAAGCTAGGTTTTTTTGGGTTGGAGGGGGAGGAAAACAGAAACTTATCAGTTGCTGTGTCAGCAAATCTACTGTTCGATTCTCCAGGGAGCCTTAGCTAAATCCCTGGGGTTTACTACATCTGGGGAACATTCCCTCCTGTCTGTGGAACATTCCCAGATTTTCAGGGGAACAATTTCTGGGTGTCTGGAGAACATTCCCAGGTTTCAGGGGAACATTCCTGGGTGTCTGGGGAACATTCCCCGGGTGTCTGGGGGAAGATTTCCTGGGTGGTCAGGGGGAACACTCATGGGTGTCAGGGGGAAACATTCCCATGTGTCTGGGGGAACATTCCCAGGTGGTTTGGGGCACATTTCCGGGGTGTCTGGGGCAAATTTCTGGGTGTCAGGGGAACACTCATGAGTGTCTGGGGAACATGCCCGGGTGTCTGGGGGAACGTTCCTGGGTGTCTGGGGCACGTTCCCGGGTGTCTGGGGCTCTCCTGGACCCGTTCCCAGCCCGGGTTCCCAGTTCCAGGAGCTGCCCTGGTGCCCTGGGTGCAGTTTGGACCCCGAGGTGCGAGGGGCGGGGGGCGCCGCCCGTGAGGCCCTGCAGGGCTTCAGCATCACCCAGAGCAGCGCCAGGAAGATCTCCTGCCCAAAAAGGGACCCACAGCACCCCAAACCCCACCAAAACAACCCCCCCAAAACCACAAACTAACGGGGCCTGAAATACCCCAAAAATCCCAAAAAAAGCCGGCCCCAAAACCTGCCCCCCAAATTACCCCAAAACTGCCCCAAAACACCCCAAATCTTTCTAAAACCACCCTAAAATCCCATAGAAACACCCCAAAATCCCTCCAAACATCCCCAAAATCATTAAAAACTGCCCTGAATACCTAAATCACACTCAAATGCCTTCAAGGCTGCCACAAAATCCCATAGAAGGCAACCCAAAATCCCATAGAAACACCCCAAAATCCCACAAAACCACCCAAAACACCCTAATCACCATAAAACTGCTCTGAAATCCCATAGAACTTCCTCCAAATCCTACAGAATACTTCAAAAGAAATGACCCCAAAAATGGTTCTGATCCTGCCCCAAACCCCACCAACTCCCCTGGGTAAGTTCAGCTCAGCCCAAATCCTCCTTTTTTTGACCCCAAATCCTTTGTGTGTCGCTTAAATCCCTTTTACCATCCCCAAAATCTCCCTTTTTCCCAACCCCAATTTCCCACCCCAAATCCACCTCAGATCCTTTTTGTAGATCCTGCGTCTCCTTTCCCCCACCCCATATCCCCCTTTTCTCATCCCAAATCCTTATTTGTGTGTTCCCAAATCCTCTTTTTTCCATCCTAAATTATTTTTCTTCACCCACAATCCCACCCCAAATCTCTCCTTTTTCCTCACTTGATTCTCCTTTTCCCACCCAAATCTTTCCCCATCCTGAATCCCCCAGTTCCCACCCCAATCTCTCCTTTTCCCTCCCCACCCCAAATCTTCCTTTTCCCCACCCCCAAAATCCCCCTTTTCCCACCTCAGTCGTGACCCCAAAACTGCAATCCCCACCCTAAATCCCTTTTTCCCCACCCAAATCCCCCCTTTTCCACCCCAAAATCCTTCTTTGTACATCCCAAATCCTTCTTTTTTACCCCAAACCCTCTTTTCCCACTCCAGATCCCCTTTTCCCACCCCAAATCCTCTTTCTTTCACCCACAATCTCCTTTCTCCATCCTAAATCCTTCTTTTTTCTCCCCAGATCTCCTCACCCCAAATCCTTCTTCTTTCACCCCAAATCCCCTTCTGCCAGCCCAGATCCCCACCCCAAATCACCCTTCCTCCCAGCCCCCAGGGGGTTTTGGAATTCCTGAGGGGGTTTTGGAGTTTTTTCCCAGCATTGTACCCAGGGTCTCTCTGCAGACACTGCACCTGGATCTGCCCCAAATAAACCCCCAAATAACCCCCAAATGTTGGGGACTGGGTGTGGGCAGGGGTTGATACTAAAATGTGGGGGGTTTTGACACTTCAGGATTTGGGATTTGGGGGTATTTAGACCCCAAACTTTGGGAATTGGGGTGTGTTTGACACCCAGAATTTAAGGATCAGGGGGATTTTGACCCCAAAATTTGGGAACTGGGGGGTTTGAGGTTTGGGAGGGTTGATCCAAATTTGGGATTTGGGGGGAGTTTGACACCTTGGGGTTTTGGGAGGGTTTTTGACCCCAGAATCTGGGATTTGGGGATGTTTTGACAGCCCAGGATTTGGGTTTTTGACACCAAAGTTTGGGAATTGGGGGAATTGACCCCCAATATTTGGGGGGATTTAACCCCAAAGTTGGGGAATCAGGGCAATTTGACATCCCAGAGTTTGGGATCAGGGGCCCTTGACCCCAAGGTCTGGGGATTGGGGGTTTGACCCCAAACTTTGGGGGTGAGGAGGGGTTGGACACCCCAGATATTTCAAACCCCAGGAGTTGGGGATTGGAGATTCTAACCCCAAACTTTGGGGGTTAGGGGGTGTTTGACACCTCAGGATTTGGGATTTGGGGGTTGTTTGACCCCAGAGTTTGGGAATTGGTGTGTTGGATACCCCACCTGGGTCAGGGGGCATTTAACCCTAACGTTTTAGGAATTGGGGAATGTTTGACACCCCAGAATCTGGGGGCCTTGAATCTAAAATTTGGTGGTTTGGGCTGGTGGGGGGGAGGTTGAGATCCCAGAGCCTTGAGTTTGGGGGTGTTTTACCCCCGGCAGTGGTTCAACCCCCCAGGATTTGGGGTCGGTGGGAGTTGACCCCAGGATTTGGGGTGTTTGACCCCCAATGTTTGATCCCCCCGGGTTTGGGGTCAGGGTTGAGATCGGAGCCATTCCCCTGGGGTACAGCGGCGGGATCGGGATTGGGAACAGGAATGGGGATCGGAAGGGGGAGAGGACCCTGACCCAATCCCGGACCCCAATCCCAGGGAGAGACCCCCGCCCCAGTCCCGGAATGGGACCCATCCCCCCAATTCCCGCACCCATCCCCACGATCCCCGGACCCCTCCCCACAATCCCGGGACCCCTCGCCCACAATCCCGGACCCCTCCCCAGCCCAGCCCCTCCCCAGTGCTGAACGGAGCCTCCCTCAATCCCAGGCCCGCCCCGATCGGGACCGGGAACCATCCCCAGAGGCCTACCCCCATTCCCGCCCGGACCCTTCCATCCCTTTTTGGGGCGCTCCCCGCCGCTCCCCGCCCGTTTCCGGGGGTCCCAAAGTGCCCCGTGGGACCCTCCCCATTTTGGGGGTGTTGGGGGGGCCCCAGGGCCGCCCCAGGGGCCGAGGGGGGATCAAAAGCCCCGAACCCGAGGGGCTCCTGGGGTGGCCCAGTTCCTCCCGTCCCCACCCCAAAACAGATCCTGGCCAATCAGAGCGCGGGGGGCCCCCAAAATTCAACCAAAGGGGGGTCGGGATCCCCAAAGGGAGCAGGAGGGGCCTGGAAGCCCCAAAACCAAGCACGGGGGAGGGGATTGGGACTGGGGGAATGATGGGGAAGGGGCGGGAGAGCGGGGGAAGGAGGGGATGGGACCCCCAAACAGGATCAAGCCAACTTGATGTGGCCACCTTCAGACGGGGACGGCAGCCAAAGGGAGCCAATGGCAGCCAAAGCATTTTCCCAGTCCCTGTGATTCCAGTCTGTGCAACCCCAGTCTGTGCAATCCCAGTCCATATCATCCCAGTCCATATAATCGCAACCCAGTTTATCCCAGTCTGTATTTCCTGATCTGTATGGTCCCATTCCATATGGTCCCAGCCCACATTTGATCCAAGTCCAGTTGATCCCAGTCTATGTGGTCCTGATCCATATCGTCCCAGTCTGTGCAGCCCCAATCCAAAGGATCCCAGTCCGTATTTGATCCCAGTCTGTGTGGTCCTGCACACACGCCCAGGGTCTGGAATTCCAGTTCCCAGACAGGAAAAAGTTCCTGCCCTTGAACGTCCTTCCTATCCTCTCAAAAAAAATGCAATAAAATTATAAACAAAAAAATTAAAAATTGAAATTAAATAAATTATAATAAAAATGAAATATAAAAATCTCAACTCTCCTTTACAATACTCCAATAATGATTCAACCCAAACCAACAACTATTACTATAATATTACCAATGCGTATAAATAAACAATTATATACCAAGAAATACCTTTTCAATGTTTTAACTTGATGACTAATATACTTGAGATAAAGAATATCTAAAAATTTAACATACAATCTAACACACCTTAGTAAAACAATTCATATTACAAATATACTAAACACAAAACCAAACACCACTATAATTTCTCAGACATTTGAACCAAACAATTAAACTTTAATAACGTCCTTAAGTACTCTTAAAAAATTAAAATTATTTTTAAAAAATTAATGGTGTGTGGATGGTTTTATTTGGATATTGGTTTCTGGATTGTTTGGGTTAGATGATTTAAAAAATGGGACTTTTATAGGAATTGAATCAACTGAGAAGGTGGCACTCTGCAAACAGAACTGACTGAAAATGAACGAGACAGAAATCAGTAACTCTGAAAGTTTTATTTGCTATCAAATACATCCCACCCAGCCAGCCCCACACAATCCCCATCCCACTGCTCCAAATTGGGATCCCACTTCCACCAATCTCCTCCCAACTCCATCTCACCCTGGTAGCTGTGGAATTGAGTGAGTTTGGCCTGTGACTGAGTTTTTTTGAGGAGGGAACAAGCAATTTGAAGTGGGACTGAGCCTTTTTGGGTTAAAATTCAGTTGCTTTCAGTGGGATTTGAGTGGTTTTGAGCTGACAGATGTATCCATACTGGCTTTTGGAGTACAGAGAGATGGAGAAGAGCAAAAAATTAAGGCCAAATGAATGGACAAGCAGCCAGGTGTGTTCCCAACATGGATCACAGGGAATGGGAGTGACCAGGGCTGTGCTCAAAGTGCCTCCTCCAGTGGGGGATGGAGCTGGAGCAGCGCACAAAGATCTTCCCGCACTCGGGGCATTTGCAGGGCTTCCCTTACCGGTGGCTCCGTTGGTGTCAGGTCAAGTTAGAGCTCCTGGAGAAGCTCTTCCCACACTGGGGACACTCGTAGGGCCTCTCCCCTGTGTGGATGCGCCGGTGCTTGACGAGGGTGGAGTTGTGCTTGAATCCCTTCCCGCAGTCGGGGCATTGGAAGGGCCTCTCCTCTCTGTGAATGTGATAGTGCCTGATGAGATAGGAGCTGGTCTGAAACCTCTTCCTGCATTTATCACATTCGTAGGGCATCTCCCCAGTGTGGATCTTTTGGTGGATGATCAGGCTGGAGCTCTGGCTGAAGCTCTTCCCACACTCCCCACAATTGTAGGGCTTCTCCCCAGTGTGGGTCCTCTGGTGCCTGATCAGGGTGGAGCTCTGGCTGAAGCTCTTCCCACACTGGGCACACTCGTGGGGCCTCTCCCCAGTGTGGATGTGTTGGTGCATGACAAGATGGTGGTTCTGCCTGAAGCCCTGCCCGCAGTCGGGGCAGCGGAAGGGCCTCTCCTCTGTGTGCGTGCGCTGGTGCTTGAGGAGATTGGAGCTGGTCTTAAATCTCTTCCTGCACTGATCACACTCGTAGGGCCGTTCCCCAGTGTGGGTCCTCTTGTGCTTGATCAGGTGGGAGTTCCACCTGAAGCTCTTCCCACAGTCCAGGCACATGTGGGGCTTCTCCCCATCATGACCCTGCTCATGGAGCACCAGCTCCGAGCTCTGGCTCCATCTCCGGCCGCCTTCCCAGCCCAGCCTGGCTCTTTCCCCCTCAGATCCCCGCCAGCTGCGTTTGCAGCCCCTCCTCGTGCGGCATCTCCGGGCCTTTTCCTCCCCGCTGGCTTCCTGCGCCATGGAGCCGCTCAGAACAGCCTCTTCCACCAGGTTCTGCCCCGGGGATTTGTCCTCCCTGCTCTCCATGCTCAGCTCCTGCTCTGGGGGAGGAGGGACAAGGACAGGATGGGTTTTGCCTCCATGCCACAGGCAAGGGCAAGGAGATCCCCCCAGGGCTGTGCTGCAGCCGGGGCTGTGCTGGGCTGAGAGATGGAGCAGCACAGAGGGGAAAGGGGCAATGACTTCCTCCTCACCTGCCTCAGTGTCCCGGGGCATCTTCCTCTTCCTCACAGCCTCCCAGGGGTTGGCAATGGGCAATCTTGGTTTGGGGAAAACAAGGGATGAGCATGGTGTGTTTGAAGGTTCCTCTGCCCCAGTCCATCTCTACAAGTCACTGGGTATCTGGGCTCCAGAAAAACCTCCCAAACACCAGGATTCAGCCCTGGAAAAGCCTCCCAGGAGTTCCCTGTTCTTGGTCTGTCCCCTCTGGTGTTCGGGGGTTCCCATGTCTAGTCTTAACCCCAATCCCAGCTCTAATCCAAATCTCAGCCCCAACTACAAGCCCAGCCCCAATTCCAGCCCCTTCCTCAATCCTCAGCCCCAAACCCAATCCCAGGCTCAGCCCTTCTGGGGGTTTGGGGGTGTCTCTGTCCCTCTGAGCCCGATGATGTTTGGGTGGGGTCACAGCAGGGCTGAGAGGGACAGAGACCCCCCCGGCCTCCCCAGGTGTGAGAAGGTGGGAGAGCCCCCCCAGGGCCGAGCAGCCTCAGCGGTGAGAGGGACACAGAGCCCCTGGTGCCCAGCCCTGCACAGGCATTGCCTGAGGCCAGAGGGATGGAGACCCCCCGAGCATCCCCCAGGGTGAGGGGACAGAGACCCCCGAGCATCCCCTGGGCTGAGAGGGACAGAGACTGCCCCGAGCACCCCCTGGCACAGGGGTGAGAGGGAGGGAGACCCCCCAGGCATTCCCTGGGGTGAGAATGATGGAGACCCCCCGGGGAATGGCCTGGGGTGACAGGGACACCCCCTGGGGAATGGCCTGGGGTGACAGGGACAGGGACACCCCTGGGGAATGGCCTGGGGTGACAGGGACAGGGACAACCCTCCCAAGCCCCTCCCAAGCATCCCCCAGGGTGAGAGGCACAGAGAATCCCCTGGGCACTGGACAAAATAAACTTGGCAGAAATCAAACTTGACTCGGCATAAATCACTTTGATGAATATTTGATTTTCCCACAAGTCACATATGATGAAAACACAAGCAAATCCCAAACATTGCTAAACTGAAAGTACAAGCAATTTTGTGGCAATTCCTAGTTCCACTGGTTCCTGCACACCTCCAGCTCAGCTGCTGGCAGGTTCTGATAAAAGTGTAAATTCGGCCATATACAGATATTATTAAAAGGAAGGGAACGCTTTGTGTAGCCGTCACAAAGGTGACAGGGATGAAGAGAGTAATGATTCTTACATTTGGCAAAGAACCCAAGCCTGGGCATTCAGGAGTTATTGGGGAATTTAGCTACTTGAGCTGGGCTTCTTGTGGGACTTTCAGCAGCCTTGTGTCCCTCACCATGGAGTGAATGAACCTTGTCAGTCTCGCAGGTACCATTTGCTCCCTTTCCTCAGTGATTTTAACAAACTTTTCAAGGAAGGACAACAAAATATTTTCTTTACACTGGCCACCCACAACAGCCATTTTCCTCATCAGTTCTCCTGTAAGTTGCTCAGAGGAAGCTGCGTCCAAGTTTCCAGGAGTTCCTCCAGAAGGAACCTCAGCCTCCTCAGAGAAGGGAACCATGCTGTTGTCAAAGGCACTTGGGGTCAGACAACAGTGCCCTGAACTCACTGAGCCAAAATAATATTGCAATATGGTTTAAAAAATTGTTAGAGAGATTCCTCTGCCCCAATTAAGGTGCTAATGAGACCAAATTCAAAGTGGATTTTATTGGACAGTAAATGTGAGGTAGAGAGAGAGACGGAAAGAAAGAGTAAAGGGGAGAGAGCAAGGGAGTGACAGGGACAGAGACCTCCCCTGGGGCAGGGCAAGTGTGACATTGTCCCCTGTGTCTGTGGCCTTCCCGGGGTGGGGGTTTTACACCTGAGCCAGTTTGGGTAGGGGGGGTGGTGTTCACCCCCTGAGCAGGGATTACCCCACTGTTTCAGGCTGCAATGCAAGATGGAACCAAATGCATGTTTGCAATCCCCATCTTCATCAACTGCTATAAACAGGTGGGGCAGTGTTCTTTATCTCTTGCATGACTCAGCCCTGATAACGCCCTCCAGGGGAGATATCTTCTGTGAATGGGCCATTGAGTGTCCCTGCAGGACTGATCAAATTCCATCATCCCATTGTGGGATGCTCCACCCAGGGGGAGGATCCAAGCATTCCTACCTGGATATAAGCTGAGCCTTGCAACACCAGGAGCAGCTTGCCTACTGGATTCCCAGAGGACAAGAGCTCCAGAACCACCCCTGGACCTTCAGAGGAAGACCAGACCCTTCTACAGCATCACTGCTTGGACAGAATCACGTTCATCACTCCAACAGGACTGCAGCCACCATTTAATGGGACTGCTGCCACCACCCTGACCAACAGGGTGTCAGGTTATATCCTGACTCTGTCAGTTTAAGGCAGCATTTCTGTATCATTGCCTTGATCTTCATTTTCTTATTAAGTTGTAATTCTGGCCTAGACTCTTCCCCAGGTTTGCCTCCAAACCAGAAGAAAAGACAATGTGCGCACCCTTTGTTTTCTTCCCAAAACAGGATTTCCCATTCCCAATTCTTGATTGGATGGAGGAGAAGGCTGCGAGGAAGAGGAAGGAGCCCTGGGACCCCCAGGCAGGTGAGGAGGAAGTCAGTGCCCCTTTCCCCCTCTCTCCTGCTCCATCTCCCAGCCCAGCAGGGCCCCTGGCTGAAGCACAACCCTGCTGCCAACCCCGTCCTTCTGGGGATGCACTGGGGGGATCTCCTTCCCCTTTCCCTCTGGCACAGAGGCAAATCCCATCCTCTCTTTGTCCTTCCTTCCCCAAAGCAGGAGCTGAGGATGGAGACCAGGGGGGAAAAATCCCCATGGCAGAACCTTGTGGAAGAGACTGTTTTGAGCAGTGCCAAGGTGCATAATTCCAACAGGGAGAAAAATCCCCAGAGATCCCACAGGAGGAGGGTCTCCAAACGCAGCCCAGGATGCTCTGGGGAGGAAAGACCCACCCTGTTCCAGGAAGGTGGACAGAGCTTCAGCCAGAGCTCAGAGCTGGTGGCCCATGAGCAGCTTCCTGATGGGGAGAAGCCCTACAAGTGCTTGGAGTGTGGGAAGAGCTTCAGGCACAGCAGCCACCTGATCTGCCACCAGATGATCCACACTGGGGAATGGGCCTATGAGTGTGGGGAGTGTGGGAAGGGCTGCAGCTCCAGCTCTGCCCTCATCAGGCACCAACACATCCACACTGGGGAGAGGCCCTACGAGTGTAGGGAATGTGGGATGAGCTTTAGCCAAGGCTCCAGCCTGATCCGCCACCAGAGGACCCACACCAGGGAACGGCCTTATGAGTGTGGGGAATGTGGGAAGAGCTTCAAGCGGAAGTCCCACTTGACCTAGCACCAGAGGATCCACACTGGGGAAAGGCCATACAAGTGTGGGGAATGTGGGATGACTTTCAGTCAGAGGTCCCAGCTGGTCATCCACCAAATGATCCACACTGGAGAGAGGCCCTATGAGTGCACCCAGTGTGGGAAGAGGTTTCAGAGCAGCTCCAATCTCCTCCTGCATGAGCGCATTCACACGGATGAGAGGCCCTTCCGCTGCCCTGACTGTGGGAAGGGATTCAAGCACAACTTCACCCTCGTCAGGCACCGGCGCATCCACACTGAGGAGAGGCCCTACGAGTGTTCCCAGTTTCAAAAGAGCTTCACCCAGAGCTCTGCCTTGACCAGACACCCATGGAGGCACCGCTAGGGGAAGCCCTGCCAATGCCCTGATTGCAGGAGCAGCTTCATGCCCAGCTCCAGCTTCATCCCCCATTGGAGGTCCCACGTTGGGAAGAGCCCTGGTGATCCATGTTCCCCATGATCCATGCTGGGAAGACTCCTGTGCCTTTTCCTGTCCCTGCCAGTGACATGATGTGGGATGGAAGAACATGAGGGTCTGGCCATGGCCAGGTCATTACATTCACTCCCACGTCAGGTTGTTGGCAGGGGCAGGAAAGGGACTCTTCCTCCCTGAGGAGAAGGGCGTCCTTTCAAGACAGGAAGAAATACGTGGCCAGGAAGAGCCAGGTGATGTTTTAGTTTTCCCTGTAAACAGTTTTATTTATCCCTTCTGTTGTCAATATTGCTTTTATTCCTGTTTGTTCCTTATCTCGTTGCTGTTCCCAATAAATTGTTCTTATCCCAGCCCAGGATCTTTGCCTTTTGTGCTTTCCATGGAGGTGGGAGGGCAGCGAGGGCAGCGCGGTTTTAGCAGGAGCAGGAAATTGGGGAATCCCATTCCTGAAGCCCGGCCCGTGGAAACCGAGCATCCCAGCTGGTGCCAGCCCTGGTGGCCATGGCAACAGCCTTGGGAGCGGGTCCCTGGCTGGGGCTGTGGGAACCTCTTCCCTCTGGTGCCCAGGGACAGGAGTGGAGGGAATGGCTGCAGCTGGGTTGGGGCAGGCTCAGCTTGGATGTCAGGAAAAGGTTTTTGCCCAGAGGCTGCTGGGGCCCTGCCCAGGCTCCCCAGGGAAGGCTCCCAGCTCCAGGGCTCTCTGAGCTGCAGCAGCGTTTGGACAGCGCTGCCAGGCCCAGGCTGGCATTGTTGGGGTGTCCTGTGCAGGGCCAGCAGTTGGACTGGAGGATCCTGATGGGTCCCTCCCAGCTCAGCCCATTCTGTGCTTCTGGGATCCCATGAGCCTGGGGATGGGGCTGCCAAGGGTTGCCATGGCAACGGGCTCTGGCTGCAGGCCTGAGCTGGTGTCCATGGCAACCACCCCTGGCATGGGGTCTCCATGGAGCTGCCAAGGGACTGAGCATAGCAACAGGGGGCTGGTGATGGTTGCCATGGAAACTGACCATAGCAACAGGGGCTGGTGATGGTTGCCATGGAAACTGACCATAGCAACAGGGGCCTGGGGATGGTTTCCATGCAATGGTGATGGCTGCCGGTGGCACTGCTGCCATTCTCTGCTGCTGCTGCTGCTGCTGCTGGGCACTCGGGGCTCTGGCTGAGCAGCAGAGGTGACCCTGAGCCAGGAGCTTTTCTTGGCTGCAGCAAAGCCTCGGCACACAAAGCCCTTCCCAGCGCTGTGCCCTGCGCCAGGAGGGATTGTGCCAGCGGAGCTGACCCGAAATTCCTTCTCCCAGGCAGCTTTAGGACACGCAACACGGAGAAGCCAGAGCCCACTCTCAGCCCTGCACAGCCCTTCAGCAGAATCCTGAGTGTGAAGTAGCCTGGGAACAGGGTTTGGTGTCAGGGGAGGGGAACTCAGAGCCCTTTTCTGCCCTGTGGGCTGAGGCTCTGCATTTCCAATGGCCCTGCAGCTGCCAAAGGGGCCTTTTCGGCTCTGCTGAGAACCGTTCTGCTGAGAGCCTGACCTAAACCTGCTCTTCCTGCAAATGTGTTCAATGAATCCTCATTGTTTGCAGCCCCAGGTCTTGTGTGAGTGCAGGTGTGAGAACTGAAGGATGGAACAGCTTTGTTGGGAGGAGTTCTCATTTTCTTCTTTTGGTTTTTCTTTTGTTCGTTTGGTTTGGGGTTTTTTTTGGTGGTTTGTTTTTTTTTTTTTTTGTTATGTTTTGGTTTGTCTGGTGTTTTTTACTGGTTTTTTTTATTGTTTTGTTGTTGGTTGGTTGTGGTTTTTTTCTCTTTGGGTGGAGTTTTTTTTTTTGTTTGTTTTTTTTTTTTGTTTCAGATGATTTTGTTTGCTTTTTATTGGGCTTTTTTCTGTTTTTTTTTTTTTTGTTTTTTTAATGAACTCCCTCTGTCAGCTCTGGGCAGAGCTCTGTCACTGTGTCTGACACTTGTCTGTGGCACTGTGCAGGTGGCCAGGGGGACCTTCCCTGAGCTGTGTGCAGAGGAATCCACATCAGCCCCGGCCGGGGTGGGCAGTGGCCGCTCAGTTCTATGGACTGGACGCGGCTCTGGACGCTTCCCTTGGAGCGACTGCAGGGAGGGAACGCTGGGGCTGTCACTGCTGGGGTGTCACACACAGACAGGGAACGCTGGGGCTGTCACCGCTGGGGTGTCACACACAGGGAACGCTGGGGCTGTCATTGCTGGGGTGTCACACACAGACAGGGCAACGCTGGGGCTGTCACTGCTGGGGTGTCACACACAGGGAACGCTGGGGCTGTCACTGCTGGGGTGTCACACACAGACAGGGAACGCTGGGGCTGTCACCGCTGGGGTGTCACACACAGGGGAACGCTGGGGCTGTCACTGCTGGGGTGTCACACACAGGGAACGCTGGGGCTGTCACTGCTGGGGTGTCACACAAACACAGGGAACGCTGGAGCTGTCACTGCTGGGGTGTCACACAAACACAGGGAACGCTGGGGCTGTCACTGCTGGGGTGTCACACACAGGGAACGCTGGGGCTGTCACCGCTGGGGTGTCACACACAGGGAACGCTGGGGCTGTCACCGCTGGGGTGTCACACACAGGGAACGCTGGGGCTGTCACTGCTGGGGTGTCACACACACACAGGAACGCTGGGGCTGTCACCGCTGGGGTGTCACACACAGACAGGGCAACGCTGGGGCTGCCCCACTCCTGCCCTGTCCCCAACAGCTCTGCCAGCACCTTGAGGGATCACAATGGCTGAGCCAAATGGTGAGAATTGCAGAAGGGGCTGAGCTGGCAGGGGCCCATTGGGATCATCAAATCACAGAATCACAGAACCAGAGAATTACTGGGTTGGAAGAGACCTTCAAGATCATCAAGCCCCACCCATGCCCTAACATTCAACTAAACCATGGCACCGAGTGCCCCATCCAGTCCTATTTTAAACACGTCCAGAGATGGTGACTGCATCACCTCCCCAGGCAAACTAATCCAGGACTTTATCACACTTTCTGTGAAAACCCTTCATCCTAATATCCAGCCTATATTTCCCTTGGCACAGCTTAAGATTGTGTCGTCTGGATCTGTCAGTTGCTGCCTGGAGAAAGAGACTGACCCCCACCTGACTACAACCTCCTTTCAGGAAGGTGTGGGGAGTGGTAAGGTCACCTCTGAGCCTCCTTTTCTCCAGACTGAACAACCCCAGCTCCCTCAGCTGCTCCTCACAGGATTTGTGTTCCAGACCCCTCACCAGCCTTGCTGCCCTTCTCTGGACACGCTCCAGCCCCTCCATGTCCCTCCTAAGTTGGGGCACCCAGAACTGGACACAGCACTCAAGGTACGGTGCCAGTACAGGGCAAGAATGCCATGTACACCAGAGCCAGGTACAGGTGGAGAATGATCTCCCTGCTCCTGCTGGCCACACTGTTCCTGATCCCGGCCAGGAGCCCTTGGCCCTCTTGGCCGCCAGGGCACTCTGCTGGCTCATGTCCAGCCAGCTGCCAACCAGCACCCCCGGGTCCCTTTCTGCCTGGCACTGTCCAGCCACACCATCCCCAGCCTCTGGCCTTGCAGGGGGTTATTGTGGCCAAAATGCAGGACTGGGCACTTGGACTTAATTAACTTCATCTCACTGGACTCTGTCCATCCCTCCAACCATTCCAGGTCTCCATGCAGAGCCCTCCTACCTTCCAGCAGATGGACACACGCTGCCAGCTTAGTGACATCTACAGATTTATTAATGAAAGACTCATTTCCCTCATCCACATTGGCAATAAAAATATCGAACAGAACTGGTCCCAGTACAGAGCCCTGAGGGACACCTCTGGTGCCTGGCTGCCAGCTGGATGCAGCACCATTCACCACCACTCTCTGGGCCCATCCAGCCAGTTCTGAGCCCAGCACAGAGTGCTTCTGTCCCAGCCCTGGGCTGCAGCTTCTCCAGGAGTGTGCTGTGGGAGGCAGTGCCAAAGGCCAGGCTGGAGTCCAGGCACACAACATCCACAGCCATTCCTGCATCCACCAGCAGGGTCACCTGGTCATAGAAGGAGTCCAGGTTGGTCAAACACGACCTACCCCTCCTAAACCCCTGCTGGCTGGCTCTGATACCCTGGCCATCCTGGAAGTGCTGGGAGATGACACTCACTAGAAACTGTTCCATTGCCTTACTGGGTACTGAGGTCAGGCTGACTGGCCTACAATTACCAGGATCCTCCCTCCCACCCTTGTTGTGAATGGGCGTCACATTGGCCAGCTTCCAGTCATCTGGAACCTCACCAGTGAGCCAGGACTGCTGGTAAATGATGGAGACTGGCTTGGCAAGCTCAGCTGCCAGCTCCCTCATCACCCTGGGGTGGATCCCATCTGCTCCCAGGGATTTATGAACATCCAAGCAGCTCAGCAGTTCTCTGACTGCCTCCTCCTGGCTAACACGGGGCCCATTCTGCTCCCTGATGCTCCTCTATGATGCTGTAGCTGCTCAGTGACCTCACACAACAAACTCTGTGATGTCATAGCCCAATCTGTGCCCTCACACAGCCCACTCTGTGCTGTCACATAGCCCCTTGCTGACATCCCAGCTGCTCTGTGCCTCTATGACACAGCCACAGAGGTGCTGCTGTGACACAGCCCCCCTCTGGGCCATCCCCCAGCCCCTGCCAGTGCTGAGCCCCTGTGAGCTCTGTCTGTGCCCTGCTGGTGTCCCTGAGGGGCCCTGGCAGTGCCCCAGCCCTGCTGGGCTGTGCACAGGAGCTGCTCCTGGCCAGAGCTGTCTCTCTGCAGCGCTGCCCTTGCCAGGAGCTGCCTCTGGGCCAGGAGCCCAGCCCAGCTCAGCAGCACAGACACAGCACAGGGACTTTAATGACCCCCTGGGGCTTTGGTGCTCTTTGTGTCTGCCATGGCCAAAGTGCTGCCCAAGTTGGCTCTGGCAGGGCTGTCTTGCAGCTGCTGCCCATCCCTGTGCCCTGTGCAGCCCAGGCTGTCCCACGGTGTCCCTGCCCTGGCCTCTGTCCCTGCAGGCTGTCGGCATCCCCCGGCTGCCCCACCTGGCTGGGCCCTTCCTTTGCTGACAGCTCTGCCTCCTGCCTGCCCCTGCCTGCCCACACAAAGCCTGGGCCTGATACCAAAAGGGTTCATTCAGTTTTTACCGTGCCTGTGAACTTTTAGCACAGGAACAAGGCATGCAGGGACTGCTTTCCCAGCAAGGATGGTTGGAAGAGAAGAGAAGAGATCTGGCTCAAGGGTGCAGTGATAGGAAAAAGAAGGACTGAAACTGGGAACTTGGGCTGGGTTTTATGCTAATGAGTAAATTGTAATACACATTTAGCAACTCTATATAAGCAGCACACTGGTAGAATTACATGTCCACATAAGGTTAGGAGCTATCCCTCACTAGACCTCAGGCATAAATGAATGATCCCCTCTTAAATAGCAAATTAGTGTTAAGGAGACTTATTCTGATATTTTGGAGATTTGGTGATGGCAGGGCCTCACAGAACCAAGGAGTCAGCTGTGACACTGTGCAAACTCCTGGACTAAAGGGTCCATTGTGACACTGCAGAACCCCCTGGAACCAAAATCCATTTTGGCACATTGGGGCCACACAGATTCAATGGCCCATTGTGACACTGTGGACCCAAGGAGACCATTGTGACCCTGAGAAACCCCTTGGAACCAAGGGGCTGCTCCGACACAGCAAGGCCTGGTGGAACCAGGGGTCCATTGTGGCACTGCAGAGCCTCATGGAACCAAGGTGACCGTGTGACACTGTGGAACCACATGGAACAAAGGGACCATGGTGGCAATGCTGAACCTCACGGAACAAAGGCACCACGGTGACACTGCGGATCCAAGGAGACCATTGCGACTGAGGAACCTCATGGAGCCAAGAGTCCATTGTTCCACTGTGGGGCCCTGTGGAACCAAGGGGAGCACAGTGACTTTGGGGGCCTCATGGAACAATGGAGACTCTTCTGACACTTTGGGACCCACGGGAACCAAGGGGCCGTGATAGAATGGCAGGGCCTCGTGGAATCAAGGGGACTACAGTGAACAGTGTGGGTGTCCATGGGATGAAGGGTCTGATGAAACCAAGGATACCCTTGTGACACTCTGGGGCATCATGGTGAATCATAAAAACTGAAAATCACAGACAAAGACTCTCTAACTGATCAAAGTTAGAAAGTGGCATGTTTATTACGCCGGTGGGCGGCACAGGGGTCGTTCCTGAAATGTGTGACTGCACCATGCAAGGATTTTTGCCTTCTACTTATTTCCCAAAATAATACATATGCACACCCCAGCAGCTCCCGTCCCTGCTGCGTATAAAATTAGGTCTTTTACATGTGCACAATTCTCTTGAATTGGGTCAGTAGTCTCAAATTGGGTCAGGGGTCCCAGTAATGAAGACAGGAATGACAGGAATATCTTCATCAGGTCTCTGTAACCCTCTGGCACGATCCAAGGTCCCCTGCTTCATGATGGATTGACACAGAGTCCAGGTGCTGGGCATTGTTCTACTGGTTTCAGTATGTTCCTATAATGGTTCACTTGCTCCACTTCCTTCTACAAATGAGCTCATAATATAACAATTAGCTTTGGCTTAAGCATCTAATAATCATTAACGTATCGCTGGTGTATCTAACTTCAATATGAACCGGTTCTAACCCTCAACTAAAATCTTAACCCTTTAAAATAACGATTCAGAAGAAGTGAGGCTTCTTCCTTTTATGCCCTATAGCTGGTCTAGTATTTCTTGCTTGTTTGATCCCGTCTCATGCGGCTCATCACCAGTGTAGTCCAAGGCATGCAAGTAGAGACCATGCCCATGGACCAAGAGTTGACTAAATCTAAAACGGCGCAAAGGATGGGCTGGGGGAGTTTGCTGGGAGTTCAGGGGCAATTATTGGGGTTTTGGAGAGAGTGATTGGGTTTGGGGGACTTGCAGAATTCTGGGCGATTTTGGGGGGTTTTTATTGGCGCATTGGGGTGTTTTATTGGCATTTGGGGGATGTCTTTCTTGAGGTTTTAGGGGAGGTTTATTGAAATTTTTTTGTGGTTTTCCTTTTTTTTCTTTATTTTTAGGTGGATTACTGAGGTTTTGTGAGGATTTTTTCGAATTCTCCTAATATTTGGGTGGTTTTATCGGAATTTCTGGGAGATTTTGAGTGGTTTTATTGGAATTGTGGAGGCATTTAGTGGGATTCTTTGGAGGTCTGGGATTTTTAAGGAAATTTTTGGGGTTTTGGGGGGATTTTTGTGGGATTTGGGGAGGTTTTCTGGGGCTTTTTGGGTGTTGTCAGGACTTCTTTTTCTGGGGGGTTTCTGGGGCTTAATTGGGATTTGGGGGGGCCTTTTGGGATTTCAAGGGATTTTATGGGCTTTAGTTGGGATTCTAGGCTGTTCTAATGGGATTTTGTGAGATTTAATTGGGACTTTTGGGGCTTTTAAGGAGATTTTGGTGCCTCTCAGCCCTTCCCCACACCCAGGGACAACCCCAATACCCCCTCAGACCACCCAAGGCCCCCCCAAAATGCCACTAAAAGCCCCCAAAATCACCCAAAAATTTCAATAAAACCCTCCAAAACCCCAGAGAATCCCATAAAATTCCAGTGGAACCCACCAAAATTTAAACAAACTCACAAAAAATTCAATAAATCCCCCCCCCAAAAAATCCCCACAACCCCAACAAAATCCCTGAATATCCAAAACTCCCGTAAATCCTGTAACCCCTGAAAACCCAATAATTCTCCCCAAAAACCCAATAATTCCCCCTAAACTCCCAACAAAATCCCCCAAAGCCCAAAAAAGCTCCCTCAAAATCCATAAAAGCCACCCCCAAATCCCCCCCAAAATGCTCCAAATCCTAAAAAAATCCCCCCAGAACCCCCAGACTCAGTGGGGCCGTCCTGGATCAGGGGGCACCGGCCGGTGGAACCGGAGCCACTTCTGGGGGCCCTCGGAGCTTTCTGGGGAGGGGGCACCGTGGGAGACCCCCCAAAAACCGGGGGGGGGAGCCCCTGCTGTGCCCCCTCCCCCTGAAACCCCCAGACCCCGGTTCAGGGTGGGCCTGGGACCCCCCGGGACCCCCAAATCTCCCCCAGGACCCCCTGAGAGCCCCCAGACCCCAACTGGGGCCAGCCCAGGATGTCCCCTGAGACCCCCCCAGACCCTTCCCCAGACCCCACCCAGGACCCTGCCAGGACCCTCCAGACCCCTCCCCAAACCCAACTCAGGCTCCCCCAGACCCCCCCTCAGACCCCCCAGGACCTCTCCCCAAAACCCCCAAACCCCCCCAGACCCTCTCCCAAAACCCTTCCAGACCCCCCAAAGCCCCTCCCCAAAACCTCCAAAACCCTCCCAGGACACCCTCAGGACCCCCAGAGCCCTCCCCAAACTCCCCCAGGACCATCCCAACACCCCCAGACCCTCCCAAGCCCTTCCTACGACCCCTCCCCAAAACCCCCCAGACCCTCCCACCACCCCCCCTGGGACCCCTCTTAGGACCCATCCGCACCCCCCAGGTCCCCCCACGGTGCCCCAGGACCCCTCCCCAGCCCCCCCAAACCCCCGGACCCCTCCCCAAAGCCCCCCCAGACCCCCCGGACCCTCCCCCCCCCCCCCATCCCCTCTCAGGCCCCTCCCGCTCCTGTCCCGAGCCCGGGGGGTCCCGGCGGCGGCGGGGGAGGGGGCGCCGCTTCTGGCTCAGCTCTGATTGGCTGGGGCGTCGCAGGGGAGGCGGGCGTTGCTGAGGGGAGCGACACCATGATTGGGTAGTTCAGGGACATGCAGCACGGTGATTGGTTGGTTTGGGGCGGGGCGCGTCGCTATTGGCTGGGAACCCATGCATGTGGTGGCGGCGGGAGATTGTGAGGGGAGAGCAGCTGAGGAGCTGAGGTGAGGCTGGAGGGAAACTGGGGGGTTTGGGGCGGGTCTGAGGGGAAATTGGGGATTTTTGGGGGCATCGACGGAAAGCAGGGGGGTGTGCGGTGGGTTTGGGGGGAATGAGGGCGTCTGAGGGCGCTTTGGTGGGTCTGAGGGGGCTCTAGGGAGCTTTGGTGGGTGCTTGAGAGGGTCTGGAGCGTTCTGAGGTGGGTTTAGGGGGATCTGAGGGGAATTGGGAGGGTCTGAGGGGATTTGGGGGGATTGCAAGAGAAACTGTGGGGTTGTGAGGGGATCTGGGGGGTTCTGAGGTGTGTCTGGGGAATTTGGTGCAGTCTGATGGCGTTTCATAAGGTTTGGGGGGGATTGAGGGGTCTGAGGGGGATTTGGGGCAGTCTGATGGATTTGGGGGGTCTCGGGTGGGCCTGGGGTCAATTTTAGAGAGAACTGGGGGGGTCTGAGGGTCCTGGGGAGGTTTTGGGGATCCAGGGTGGTCATGGGCCAAGCTTGGGGGGCTCTGGGGGTCCCGGAGGAGATTTGGGGGTCCTGGGGGAGCCCAGGCCCACCCTGAACCGGGGTCTGGGGGTTTCAGGGGGAGGGGGCACAGCAGGGGTTCTCCCCCCCCCCAGTTTTTGGGGGCTCCCATGGTGCCCCCTCCCCAAAAAGCTCCGAGGGCCCCCTGAAGTGGCTTCTGTTTCACCAGCCGGTGCCCCCTGATCCAGGATGGGTGCACTGAGTCTGGGGGGATTTGTGGGGATTTTGGGGTTTTGAGAGGGTTTTGGGGGATTTGGGAGTGGCTTTTTTGGGCTTTGGGGGATTTTATTGTGAGTTTAGGAGGAATTATTGGAGCTTTTGAGGGAGAATTACTGGGTTTTGGTGGGAGCTACGTGATTTAGGGGGTTTTGGATTTTGGGGCATTTAATTGGGGTTGTGGGGATTTTTGGGGAGAGATTTATTGAAATTTTTGGGAGTTTTCTTTTAAATTTTGGTGAGTGTAGTATTTTGGGTTTTATGTAAGTTTTGTTATAAAGCTGGTTATTTTTTAGAAGTTAAGAATTGGTTTGACCCTCGGTTCCCCCTATGTTCTCCCTCCTAATGGTTTGTTCCTCCCACCTGTTACCTGTCAATCATTGTAACCGTCCTTGTTCCCCACCTGTCACCTGTCAATCATTGTAACCGTCCTTGTTCCCCACCTGTCACCTGTCAATCATTGTAACCGTCCTTGTTCCCCACCTGTTACCTGTCAATCATTGTAACCGTCCTTGTTCCCCACCTGTTACCTGTCAATCATTGTAACCGTCCTTGTTCCCCACCTGTCACCTGTCAATCATTGTAACCGTCCCCCTTTCTTTTCGAGAAATCTCTGTGTCAATCATCCCTCACCTAACATGTGATTTGTCCCCCGAGCCTTTTCCCTCCCCTGGGCCCTTCCTGTTGGTTCAGTTGTGTCCCTCGCTCCATCCCTGGGCTTTGTTCATGGGTCCCTCGTGTCCCCGTCCGTTCCCCCTTCCCCTCTGTGAGCGCCTCCCTGACGGCTTTTCCCCGGCACCGTCACTGCCCCGCCCGGGCTGATAAAGCGCCTCGGCACCCAAACGCGTGTCCACTCCTTCCTTCCTTTGCCCCAGCGCTTTGCAGTCCTGCTCTTGCCTGCATCGCCACACAGCACACGGAGCCGCTGCTCGGGGCTCTCGCCGGGATCCTGGGAGTGGCGGGATCAGCAGCCTCCACCGGTCCCTCTGGGAGTGGCCAGCCGGACCTGTCAGCTCCAGTGGCCACGGAAGCAAGACTGCGGGTGAGTTCCACTGGGATTGTGTGGGATTCTTTGGGGGGTTTGAGGGTTTTCTTGTAATTTTGGGGGATTTTGTGGGGTTTTAGTGGAATTTTAGGGGGCCTTTGGGGCATTCCCGGGGTGTGGGGAAGGGCTGAGAGGCACCAAAATCTCCTTAAAAACCCCAAAAGTCCCAATCAAACCCACTAAATCCCAATTAAATCTCTCAGAATCCCATTAGAACACCCTAGAATCCCAATAAAAGCCCACAAAATAATTTGAAATCACAATCACACTAAAAATCTTGAGTAAACTCCACAAATCCCCCAAAAATGTCCCCAAAACCATAAAAAGTCCCACAAAATTTCCCCCAAGATCCAAAGAAATCTTGGAAACACCCAAAAAACGCGACAAAATCCCCCAAATCCCAACAAAAATCCCAAAAAACCCTAAATCCCCAATGAATCCCCGTAAATGCCACCACAATTCCAATAAAATGCCCCAAAATCTCCTAAAAATCCCAATAAACCCCCAAGAATTTCTGAGAATCCCAAAAAATCCCATTAAAACTCCCAAAATTCAAAAAAAGACAAAAAAATTCAATAAACCCCCAAACACCCCCAGAACAACTCCCCCTCAAAATGCCAATAAAATCCCCCAAAATCCAAACCCCCTAAAATCCACAAAACCAGCCACTCCCAGTTAATCCCAGTATGATTCCAGTCACTCCCCATATGATCCCAGTCCCTCCCAGCATGGTCCCACTCGCTCCCAGTTGCCCCCAGCATAATTCCAGGTGTTCCCAGTTCCTCCCATTATGATCCCAGTTTCCCCAAGAATAGTCCCAGTCCTTCCCAGCAGGGTCCCAGTCGTGCCCAGTTGCCTCCAGGGTAGATTCAGTTTCCCCAAGCATCGTCCCAGTTGATCCCAGCATGATCCCAGCTGTTCCCAGTGTGGTTCCAGTGTCCCCAGTATGGTCAGAGACACTCCCAGTATGTTTTAGTTACCTCAGAATGATCCCAGTCTTTCCCAGTTACTCCCAGTTTCTCTAGCATAATCCCAGTTTCTATCTGTTGCTCAAAGGGGGGCCCCAGTTGCTCCCAGTATGATCCCAGCTGCCCCAGTTGTAGTCCCAGTCCTCTCAGCACGGTTCCAGTACCTTCCAGCCGATCCCAGTTGCTCCCAGTGTGTCACATTTTCCTCCCAACATGGGCCCAGTAGGTCCCAGTAAGGCCCAGTCAGGGTCCATTCACACCCAGTATAATCCCAGTATGAGTGTAGCCACTCCCAGTATGATCCCAGTCACTTGCAGTCTAATCCCAGTTGCTCCCAGTCACTCCCAGTCTGATGCCAGTGCCCCCAGAGTGATCCCAGTTGCTCCCAGCATGGGCCCAGCTGTTCCCAGGGTGCTTCCATCACTCCCCTGTGGTTACAGACACTCCCAGTATGGTCCCAGTTGCCCCCAGTTGCCCCTGCTCTAGTCCCAGTCACTCCCCATATGATCCCAGTCCCTCCCAGCATGGTCCCACTCACTCCCAGTTGCCCCCAGTGTGGTCCCAGTTCTCCCCAGCATGGTCCCAGTTGTTCCCAGTGTGGTTCCAGTCCCCCCAGTATGGTGACAGACCCTCCCAGTATATCCCAGTTGCCCCCAGCATGTCTCTAGTCATTTCCAGACACTGCCAGTAGCCCCAGTAAGGTGTCAGTTCTCCCAGTATGATCCCCCAGTCATGCCCAGTATATCCCAGTTGCCTCCAGCAGGGATCCAGTCCTTCCCAGTTCCTCCAGTTTGCTTGCAGCATCATCCCAGTTTCTGTCACTTGCTCCCAGTAGCCCAAAGTGTGATCCCAGTCACTCCCTTTCAACCCTAATATGATTCCAGTAAGCTCCAGTTTGGTCCCAGTCACATGATGCCCTCCCAGTGTGGTCCCAGTATAATCCCAGTTGCTTCCAGTCTCTCCCAGGATGGTCCCAGCTGCCTCCAGCATGGTTCCAGTTGCTTCCTAGCTCAGCCCAGTCAGTCCCAGTATGATGCCAGTTGCTGCCAGCGTGGTCCCAGTTGCTCCCAGTCATGCCCAGTATGGGGGATGATGTGCAGGATGTGTTCCCAGTCACTCTCAGATACTCCCAGTATGAGTCCAGTCCCTCCCAGTATGATCCAAAGATGAGCCCAGTGTGCTCCCAGTCCCTGCCAGTATGAACCAGTTGTGATCCACATGGTTCCAGTTGCTCTCTTTCACCCTCACTTTTGTTCCAGCCGCTCCCAGTATGTCCCAGTGTAGCCCAGTTCCCTCCAGCATGTTCCCAGTCACTCCCAGTCACTCCCAGTTGGGTTTTTGGGGGGATGTTTGGAGAATGAAGAAGTCCAAGGCTGAGCGGAAAAGGCCCCTCGGGGGGACATCGGGGGTGCCGGTGGCGGCTGCCGGCAGAGGCAGCCTGGAGGAGCAGAGCCCTGTGTCCCCCAGGAGCCCAAAGTGGGGAGCCCAGAGAGGGGGGAGCGGCGCCATTGGCGGGAGCCTCAAGAGCCTGGAGAGGGGCAGGGGGGACTCCTTGGAGCCGCTGCAGCCCAGAGCAGAGAATGAGGGGAGAGGGGAGCCCGGGAGCCCAAACAGCCCCGGCATCCCGAAATGGGGAGAGCCAAGAGGGGGGAGCTTTTGGCATTGCTGGGACTGCCAGCAGCCTGGGCAGGGCGGGCACCGAGCACAAGGGGGCCCCCCAATCTAAGTGTGACCCCCAGGAACTGGGACAGGGGGGAACCCCCAAACACCAAAGGGGAGGGACCCGGGATGGGGAACTCCTGGGAGGCTTTTCCAGGGCTGAATCCTGGTGTTTGGGAGGTTTTTCTGGAGCCCAGATGAGCGGTGACTTGTAGAGATGGACTTGGGCAGAGGGACCTTCAAACTCACTGTGCTCATCCCTTGTTTTCCCCAAACCAGGATTTCCCATTGCCAACCCCTGGGAGGCTGTGAGGAAGAGGAAGATGCCCCGGGACACTGAGGCAGGTGAGGAGGAAGTCAGTGCCCCTTTCCCCTCTGTGCTGCTCCATCTCCCAGCCCAGCACGGTCCCGGCTGCAGCACAGCCCTGGGGGGATCTCCTTGCCCTTGCCTGTGGCACGGAGGCAAATCCCATCCTGTCCTTGTCCTTCCTCCCCCAGAGCAGGAGCTGAGCATGGAGAGCAGGGAGGACAAAGGCCCGGGGCAGAACCTGGTGGAAGAGGCCGTTTTGAGCGGCTCCACGGCGCAGGAAGCCACCGGGGAGGAAAAGGCCCGGAGATGCCGCACGAGGAGGGGCTGCAAACGCAGCTGGCGGGGATCTGAGGGGGAAAGAGCCAGCCTGGGCCGGGAAGGCGGCCGGAGATGGAGCCAGAGCTCGGAGCTGGTGCTCCATGATCAGGGTCATGATGGGGAGAAGCCCCACACGTGTGGGGAGTGTGGGAGGAGCTTCAGGTGGAACTCCCACCTGATCAGGCACCAGAGGACCCACACTGGGGAACGGCCCTACGAGTGTGATCAGTGCAGGAAGAGGTTTCAGAGCAGCTCCAAACTCCTCCTGCACCAGCGCACGCACACAGAGGAGAGGCCCTTCCGCTGCCCCCGACTGCGGGCAGGGCTTCAGGCAGAACCAGCATCTTGTCAGGCACCGACGCATCCACACTGGGGAGAGGCCCCACGAGTGTGAGGAGTGTGGGAAGAGCTTCAGGAGGAGCTCCCACCTGATCCAGCACCAGAGGACCCACACTGGGGAACGGCCCTACGAGTGTGGGGAGTGTGGGAAGAGCTTCAGCCAGAGCTCTCACCTGATCGTCCACCAGAAGATCCACACTGGGGAGAGGCCCTATGAGTGTTCCAAGTGCGGGAAGAGGTTTCAGATCAGGCCCCATCTCCTCCAGCACTATTGGATTCACAGAGAGGAGAGGCCCTTCCAATGCCCCCGACTGCGGGAAGGGATTCAAGCAGAACTCCAACCTCATCAGGCACCGGCGCATCCACACCGGGGAGAGGCCCTACGAGTGTCCCCAGTGTGGGAAGAGCTTCTCACAGCGCTGTCACCTGACCCAACACCAACGGAGCCACCACTGAGGAAAGCCCTGCGAGTGCCCTGAGTGCGGGAAGAGCTTCGTGCGCTGCTCCAGCTCCATCCCCCACTGAAGGAGCCACGTTTGGCACAGCCCTGGTGCCCCACATTCCCTGTGATCAATGTTGGGAACACACCTGGCTGCTTATCCTCTTGGTTTGGCTTAATTTTTTTCTCTTCTCCATCTCTTTGCACTGCAAAAGCCAATATGGATTAATCTTTCTCCTCAAAACCACTCAAATCCCACTGAAAACAACTGAATTTTGAACCATAAAGGCTTAATCCCACCTCAAATTGCTTCTTCCCCGCCTCAAAAACACTCCCTCCCAGGCCAAACTTGCTCCATTCCACAGCCACCAGGGTGAGATGGGGTTGGGAGGTGATTGGTAGAAGTGGGATCCCAATTTGGAGTAGTGGGATGGGGATTGTATGGGGCTGGCTTTGTGTGTAAATAGCAAATGAAACTTTCAGAGTTACTGATTTCTGTCCCGTTAATTTTCAGTTTGTTCTGTTTGCAGAGTGCTGCCTTCACAGATGATTAAATTCCTATAAAAGTCCCATTTTTAAAATCATCTAACCTCTAACCATTCAAAAACCAATATCCAAATAAAACCACGCACGCCCAATAAATCTTTTAAAATAATTTTAATTGTTTTAGAGTACTTAAGGATGTTAATAAAGTTTAATTGTTTTGTTCAAATGTCTGAGAATTTCTAGTGGTGTTTGGTTTTGTGTTTAGTATAGTTGTAATATGAATTGTTTTACTAAGGTATGTTAGATTGTATGTTTGTTTTTTTAGATATTTTTTATCTAAAGAGTATTAGTTATGGAGTTAAAACTTTCAAAAGGTATTTCTTGATATATAATTTGTTTCTTTATATGCATTGGTAATATTAAAAGTTGTTTTGGGTTGAATCATTGTAGGAGTATTGTAAAGCAGACTTGAGATTTTTATATTTAATTTTTATTAAAATTTATTTAA
>JBBFKN010000306.1:0-44919 GCA_039654755.1 Calcarius lapponicus | reverse complement strand
CCCGAAAATTCCCAGGAAAATCCCCAAAATTCCCAGGAAAATCCCCAAAATCCCCAAAATTCCCAGGAAAATCTTGAAAATTCCCAAGAAAATCCTGAAAATTCCCAAGAAAATCCCAAAAATTCCCAGGAAAATCCCCAAAATTCCCAGGAAAATTCCCAAGAAAATCCCCCAAATTCCCAAGAAAATTCCCAAGAAAATCCCCCAAACTCCGAGAAAAATTGCCAAAATTCCCAAGAATTCGGGATTTCCCCCCAAAACCAAACCGAGGAGGAAAAGGAGGAAAAAAATCCGGAAAAAAATCCGGAAAAAATTCCGGAAAAAGAGGAAAAAACCCCGGAAAAGGAGGAGGAGAAAACCTTGGGAGAGCCCTGAGAATTCCAGGTGAGGATTCCAACCAGAAAATTGGGATTTTCCCACCCTGGAATTGGAATTTTTTGGGGAGAATTCCTGGAAAATCCCTGAAAATTTCATTTTTTTTTTCCTTTTCCAGGATGAAGAAGCCACAAAAGAGGAGAAATTCCCGAATTTTCCCATTCCTGAGGAATTCTCTGCTGGGATTTGGGGCAATTTTCAGGGAAAAAAAGCCCCAAAAATGGGAAAAATAAAAAAAAAATTCAAATTTGGAAAAATTCCTGAGGATTTCTTTCATTTTTTCCCAAAATTCCTCAATTTTAGGGAAGATTTTTTCCAAAAAAATTGGAATTTTTCCCCTTTTTTTTCATTCCCAGGGAGGATTTGGGGATTCCCGTTCCAAGGGGGATTTTTGGGAGAAATTCCTGAATTTTTTTCCCCCAAAATTTTCCCTTTTCCAGCAGAATTTGAGGTTCAATCTCTGTGATTTTAATTCTTTTTTATCCCTAAAAAATTCCCCAAAAAATCCAGGAATTCTTTGGGATTCGGAGCTGCAATTTGGAATCAATCCCTGATTTTTGATGTCACTGAAATTTCCTTTTTTACCCCAAAAATTGATGGGAATTCCCAAAAAAAAAGGGAATTTTGGGGGGATTTTGCTTCAAATTGAGGCCGAATTTCTCTGGAATTGGAATTTCCTGGGATGGGAACCCCAAAAATCCCCAAATTGTCCCCAAATTGTCCCTGGGACCCCCCAAAAATTCCCTCAAATGTCCCAAATTTGTCCCCAAAACCCCAAAAATGTCCCCAAATTGTCCCCAAAATGTCCCTGGGACCCCTCAAATGTCTCCAAAACCCCCAAAATGTCCCCAAATTGTCATTGGGACCCCCAAAGTGTCTCCGAGACCCCAAAATTCCCCCCAAAGTGTCCCCAAATTGTTCCTGGGACCCCTCAAATGTCCCCCAAATGTCCCCAAAACCCCCAAAATTTTCCCAAAATGTCCTCAAATTGTCATTGGGACCCCCCGAAATCCCCCCAGGACCCTTAGGGACCCCCAAAATGTCCCCAAATTGTCCCCAAAATGTCTCTGGGACCCCTCAAATGTCCCCAAGACCCCCAAAATGTCCCCAAATTGTCATTGGGACCTCCAAAGTGTCCCTGGGACCCCAAAATTGTCCCCAAAATCCCCCCAAAATGTCCCCAAATTGTCATTGGGACCCCCAAATCCCCCCTAAATGTCCCCAGGACCCTCAGGGACCCCCAAATTGTCCCCAAAATGTCCCTGGGACCCCTCAAATGTCCCCAAATTGTCCCCAAAGTGTCCCCAGGACCCCCAAAATGTCCCCCCCCAAAGTGTCCCTGAGACCCCCAGAATGTCCCAGGACCCCTCAAATGTCCCCAAAATGTCCCCAAGACCCCCCAGGGACCTTCAAAGTGTCCCCAAATCCCCCCGGTGTCACCCAGGACCCCCAAAACGTCCCCAAGGACCCCCCTGGGACCCCCAAATTGTCCCCAGGGACCCCAAAATGTCCCCAAGGACCCTCCCGGTGTCCCCAAATCCCCCCGGTGCCACTCGGGACCCCCCCAAAATGTCCCTGGGACCCCCAAATTGTCCCCAAATTATCCCCCTGGTGTCCCCAGGACCCCCCGAAACGTCCCCAAGGACCCTCCCGGTGTCCCCAAATCCCCCCGGTGTCCCCAGGAGCCCCCGAAATGTCCCCAAATTGTCCCCAGGGACCCCAAAATGTCCCCAAGGGCCCCCTCGGGACCCCCCCCCCCCCCCATTCTCTGGGACCCCTCAAATGTCCCCAAAATGTCCCCAACCCCCCCCAGGGACCTTCAAAGTGTCCCCAAATCCCTCCCGATGTCACCCGGGACCCCCCAAAACGTCCCCAAAGTGTCCCCCAGGGACCCCCCCGGTGTCCCCAAATCCCCCCGGTGTCACCCGGGACCCCCCCAAAACGTCCCCAAGGACCCTCCCGGTGTCCCCAAAATGTCTCCAGGGACCCCAAAATGTCCCCAAGGGCCCCTTCGGGACCCCCCCCCGCCATTCCCGGTCCCCCCCCGGTGTCCCCCCCAGGACCCCCCAAAATGTCCCCAAAATGTCCCCAGGGACCCTCCGGATGTCCCCAAACGCCCCCCGGTGTCACCCAGGACCCCCCCCCCCCCCATTCCCGGTGTCCCCCCCCCAAATGTCCCCGGGGTCCCCTCCCCCCTCCCGGTACCGCCGGGACCCCTCAATGTCCCCTCCCGGTGTCCCCCGGTGTCCCCTTCACCCCATCCCCCCCCATTCCCGGTGTCCCCCCGGTGTCCCCTTCACCCTCCCGGTGTCCCCCCCCCCCCATTCCCGGTGTCCCCTCCCCCCATTCCCGGTGTCCCCTCCCCCATTCCCGGTTCCCCTCCCCCCATTCCCGGTGCCCCCCCCCTCCGGTGTCCCCCTCCCGTTTCCCTCCCGTGACGTCACGCGGCGGGGCCGGCGGCCGGTGGGCGTGTCCCGGTTGCGCCGTGACGTCACGCGCAGCGCGGTGAGGTCAGTGCGGCGCCGCTGCCGGACCCGCTGCCCCTCGGTGCCCGCGGCCCCCCCCGCCCCCCTCCCCTCCCTCCTCCTCCTCCGCCCCCGCCGCCGCCCCCGGCCCGCCGGGAGGGAGGGAGGGCGGCCCAGCCCGGCCCGGCCCGGCCCGGCCCCCCTCAGGTAAGAGCGGGGCCGCGGCGGGCGCGCCGGGAGGGCCGGGCCGGGCCGGGCCGGGGGCGGCGGCGGCGCTGAGGGGAAGCGGGAGGAGGGAGCGGGGACACCGGGTGGGCTTCATGGGGGTGCCGCGATTCACCAACGCCGCTTACGTCGCCCCGCCGGCGTAACCCGCATTGCGTAATGCGGCCGCTGCGTCAGGGCGGCTACGCCAACGGCGTAAGCTGCGGCGCGGGCCCCGCCGCTGCGCCAACGCCGTAAAGGCGGGGGCGCCGCTGGCGCAAGCGCCGGGCGCGCTTCCCGCTCCGCCGCGCCCGCCGCCGTCTCCGCCGCCTCCCGGTGCGCCCGGCGGGCGATCCGCGGCCCGTCCGCCCTCACCGGGCGGCGCGGGGGCTCCGGGGGCCGCGGGGGTCGCGGCGGAGCGCCCTCCGCCCTGCGCCGCCGGGGTTACGCCGTTTGCGTAGGGCGCGGGGCGGGGCGGGCGGGTCCGCGCTACGCCGTTTCCGTAAGCGCCGTTCGGCGCCGCCTTACGCCGTTGGCGCAGGAGCGGCCCCGCGCGGCGTTGCGCCGTTTGCGTAGCGCCGGGCGTGCGCGGCGCGGGCGGGGCCGCCTTACGCCGTTGGCGTAGCGCGGGGCGGGGCCGGCGCGCGGGGGGCACTTCCTGCCGCCGCCATTTTGTCGCGGACCGGGAGGAAGCGGCGGCGGCTCCTGCGCGGCGGCAGCGCCGGCCCGGCCCGGCCCGGCCCGCGGTGAGTGAGCCCCGGGACAGCGCCGGCAGCGCCCGCCACGCCGGGCGGGGCCGGGCGGGGCGGCGCCGCTGCGGCGGAGCGAGCCCGCCCCCGTTAGGCCCAGCCCGCCCCCGTTAGGCCCAGGCCGCTCCCGCCCCGCGGGGCCGCCCCCGCCCGTTCCGTGAGGGGAGGACGCGCTGAGGGCGGCCCGGGGCTGAGGGGACTCGGCGGGCCCGGCGCCGCGGCCTCTGCCGGGCCGGTTTGCAGCTTTCCCGGTGCGGTTTTTTGCGGAATTGCCGCGGTTTGGGGCGGGTGTGGGGAACGGTGACGTTGGAGCGTTCGGAGCTGGGAGCGCGGCGGGGCCTGAGGGGAGCGCGGGGGGCACCGAGGGGACACCGGGACATGAGGGGACACCGGGGCCTGAGGGGGGACACCCGGGCATGAGGGGGACACCGGGGCCTGAGGGGACACCGGGGCATGAGGGGGGACACCGGGTCATGAGGGGACACCGGCAGTTCAGAGGGACACCGGAGCCTGAGGGGACACCGGCAGTTTGGGGTGGGAAAGGGACATTGAGGAGATTTTTGGGATAGGAAGGGAACACTGAGGGAATTCCTGTATTTTTGAGGGGTGAGGATTGAACTCTGAGTGAATTCCCGGGATTTTTGGGATGGGAATGAAACCCTGAGGGGGTTCCTGCGTTTTATAGGATGGGAATGGGACACTGAGGGGATTCCTGGTTTATTTGGGATGGGAATGGGACACTGAGGGGATTCCTGGTTTATTTGGGATGGAAATTGGGAACATGAGGGAATTCCTGGATGTTTTGGGATGGGAACGAAACATTGAGGGGATTCCTGGATGTTTTGGGATGAGGAGTGAACTCTGAGGGGATTCCTGGTTTATTTGGGATGGGAATGGGACACTGAGGGAATTCCTGGTTTATTTGGGATGAGGAATCAACCCTGAGGGAATTCCTGGATGTTTTGGGATGGGAAGTGAACTCTGAGGGAATTCCTGGTTTATTTGGGATGAGGAATGAACCCTGAGGGAATTCCTGGTTTATTTGGGATGGGAATGGGACACTGAGGGAATTCCTGGTTTATTTGGGATGGGAATGGGACACTGAGGGAATTCCTGGTTTATTTGGGATGTGGAATGAACTCTGAGGGAATTCCTGGTTTATTTGGGATGTGGAATGAACCCTGAGGGAATTCCTGGTTTATTTGGGATGGGAAGTGAACTCTGAGGGAATTCCTGGTTTATTTGGGATGAGGAATGAACCCTGAGGGAATTCCTGGTTTATTTGGGATGGGGAATGGGACACTGAGGGAATTCCTGGTTTATTTGGGATGGGAATGGGACACTGAGGGGATTCCTGGTTTATTTGGGATGGGAATGGGACACTGAGGGAATTCCTGGTTTATTTGGGATGGGAAGTGAACTCTGAGGGGATTTCTGGTTTATTTGGGATGAGAATGGGACATTGAGGGAATTCCTGGTTTATTTGGGATGAGAAGTGAACTCTGAGGGAATTCCTGGTTTATTTGGGATGAGAATGGGACACTGAGGGGATTCCTGGTTTATTTGGGATGGGAAGTGAACCCTGAGGGAATTCCTGGTTTATTTGGGATGAGAATGGGACATTGAGGGGATTCCTGGTTTATTTGGGATGGGAATGGGACACTGAGGGAATTCCTGGTTTATTTGGGATGAGGAGTGAACTCTGAGGGAATTCCTGGTTTATTTGGGATGGGAAGTGAACTCTGAGGGAATTCCTGGTTTATTTGGGATGAGGAATCAACTCTGAGGGGATTCCTGGTTTATTTGGGATGGGAAGTGAACTCTGAGGGAATTCCTGGTTTATTTGGGATGGGAAGTGAACTCTGAGGGGATTCCTGGTTTATTTGGGATGGGAAGTGAACTCTGAGGGAATTCCTGGTTTATTTGGGATGGGAAGTGAACTCTGAGAGAATTCCTGGTTTATTTGGGATGGGGATGGGACACTGAGGGAATTCCCAGTTTATTTGGGGTGAGAATGGAGCACTGAGGGAATTCCTGGATGTTTTGGGATGAGCACTGAACACTGAGGGAATTCCCAGTTTTTATAGGATGGGAATGGGACACTGAGGGGATTCTTGGGTGGTTTTTGATGGGAATGAAACTCTGAGAGAATTCCTGGATGTTTTGGGATGGGAATGGGACACTGAGGGAATTCCCAGTTAATTTGGGGTGAGGAGTGAACACTGCGGGAATTCCCAGTTTTTTTAGGATGGGAATGGGACACTGAGAGAATTAATGGGATTGTTGGGATGAGGATGAACACTGAGGGAGTTCCGAGTTTTTATAGGATGGGAATGGAACACTGAGAGAATTCCTAGTTTTTGGGAAGGGAATGGGACACTGAGGGAATTCTGTGGATTTTTGGGGTGGGAATGGAACACTGAGGGAATTCCTGGATGTTTTGGGATGGGAATGGGAATCTGAGAGAATTCCTGGATGTTTTGGGATGAGGAGTGAACCATGAGGGAATTCCTGGAATTTTTGGGATGGGAATGGAACACTGAGGGGATTCCTGGATGTTTTGGGATGGGAATGGAACACTGAGGGGATTTCTGGATGTTTTGGAATGGGACACTGAGGAAATTCCCAGTTAATTTGGGGTGAGGAGTGAACACTGAGGGAATTCCCAGGTTTTTTGGGATGAGAATGGAGCACTGAGGGAATTCCTGGATGTTTTGGGATGGGAATGGGACACTGAGGGAATTCCTGGATGTTTTGGGATGGGAATGGGACACTGAGGGAATTCCTGGATGTTTTGGGATGGGAATGGGACACTGAGGGAATTCCTGGATGTTTTGGGATGAGCAGTGAACACTGAGGAAATTCCCAGTTTTTATAGAATGGGAATGGAACGCTGAGGGGATTCCTGGATGTTTTGGGATGGGAATGGGACACCAAGAGAATTCCCAGTTTTTTTTGGGGAAGGGGATGGAACACTGAGGGAATTCCCAGGATTTTTGGGGTGGGAATGAAACTCTGAGGGGATTCCTGGATGTTTTGGGATGGGAATGGGACACTGAGGGAATTCCCAGGGTTTTTTTGGGATGGGAATGGGACACTGAGAGAATTCCCAGGGTTTTTTTTGGGATGGGAATGGGACACTGAGGGAATTCCTGGATATTTTGGGGTGGGAATCAAACCCTGAGGGAATTCCTGGAAATTTTCAAGTGCAAGGCAGTCACTGTAAATATCCCTGCATGTTTTAGGTTTCCATTCCCATCCCAAAACATTCTGAAGGAATTCCTGGTTTATTTGGGATGGGAATGGGACTCTGAGGGAATTCCTGGTTTATTTGGGATGGGAAGTGAACTCTGAGGGGATTCCTGGTTTATTTGGGATGGGAAGTGAACTCTGAGGGGATTCCTGGTTTATTTGGGATGGGAATGGGACACTGAGGGAATTCCTGGTTTATTTGGGATGGGAAGTGAACTCTGAGACAATTCCTGGTTTATTTGGGATGGGAATGGGACACTGAGGGGATTCCTGGTTTATTTGGGATGGGAAGTGAATTCTGAGGGAATTCCTGGTTTATTTGGGATGGGAAGTGAATTCTGAGGGGATTCCTGGTTTATTTGGGATGAGGAATGGAACTCTGAGGGGATTCTCTGGATGTTTTGGGATGAGGAGTGAACTCTGAGGGAATTAATTCCCAGTTTTACTGGGATGGGAATGGACGCTGAGGGAATTCCTGATTGTTTTGGGATGGGAATTGCACACTGAGGGAATTCCTGGTTTATTTGGGATGGGAATGGGACACTGAGGGAATTCCTGGTTGTTCTGGGATGGGGATGGAACTCTGAGGGGATTCTTGGTTGTTTTGGGGTGGGAACTGGGAGCCTGAGGGAATTCCTTTTAATGTTTTTGGATGGGAAGGGAATTCTGGGTTTATGTGGGATGAGGAGAGGATGCTGAGGGAATTCTGGGGATTTTTGGGATGGGAATGGACACTGAGGGGATTCCTGGGTGTTTTGGGATGGGAATTGGGAGCCTGAGGGGATTCCTGGTTTTTGTGGGATGGGAATGGGACACTGAGGGAATTCCTAGTTTAATGGAACACTGAGGGAATTCCTGGATGTTTTGGGATGAGGATGAACACTGAGGGAATTCCCAGTTTTTATAGGATGGGAATTGGGAGCCTGAAGGAATTCTTGGATGGTTTTTTTGGCAATGAAACTCTGAGGGAATTCCTGGATGTTTTGGGATGGGAATGGGACACTGAGAGAATTCCCGGTTTACTTGGGATGAGCAGTGAACACTGAGGGAATTCCCAGTTTTTATAGGATGGGAATGGGACACTGAGGGAATTCTTGGGTGGTTTTTGAGGGGAATGAAACTCTGAGGGGATTCCTGGATATTTTGGGATGGGAATGGGACACTGAAGGAATTCCCAGTTTTTTTGGGGTGGGAATGGAACACTGAAGGAATTCCTGGATATTTTGGGGTGCCAGGGAATCACTGAAAGTATTCCTGGGCATTTTGGGATGGGAAGGGAACACTGAGGGAATTCCTGGGATTTTTGGGATGGGAATTGGGAGCCTGAGGGAATTCCTGGATGGTTTGGGATGGGGATGGGACTCTGAGGGAATCTTTGGATGGTGTTGGATCGGAATGGGGCATTGAGGGAATTCTCAGGATTTTTGGGATGGGAATTGGGAGCCTGAGGGAATTCTTGGAAGGTTTTTGATGGGAATGAAACTCTGAGGGAATTCCTGGATGTTTTGGGATGGGAATGGGACACCAAGAGAATTCCCAGTTTTTGGGGGGATGGGAATGGACACTGAGGGGGATTCCCAGGATTTTTGGGATGGGAATGAAACACTGAGGGAATTCCTGGGTGTTTTGGGATGGGAATGGGACACTGAGGGAATTCCTGGGTGTTTTGGGGTGGGAATGGGGCACTGAGGGAATTCCTGGATGGTTTTGGATAGGAATGAAACTCTGAGGGGATTCCTGGATATTTTGGGGTGGGAATCAAACACTGAGCGAATTCCTGGATGTTTTGGGATGGGAAGAGGACACTGAAGAAACGATTGGGGTTTTTTTTGGGATGAAGAATGATCACTGAGGGAATTCCTGGATATTTTGGGGTGCCAGGGAGTCACTGCAAATATCCCTGCATGCTTAAGGGTGGGAATTGGGAGCCTGAAGGAATTCCTGGGTGTTTTGGGATGGGAATTGGGAGCCTGAGGGAATTCTTGGATGGTTTTTGATGGGAATGAAACCCTGAGGAAATTCCTGGGTTTTTTGTGATGGGAATGGGGACACTGAGGGAATTCCTGGGTGTTTTGGGATGGGAATTGGGAGCCTGAGGGAATTCTTGGTTTTTTTGGGGATGGCAGTGGGACACTGAGGGGATTCCTGGTTTTTATAGGATGGGAGTGGAGCACTGAGGGAATTCCTGGATGTTTTGGGGTGGGAATCGAACACTGAGGGGATTCCTGGATGTTTTGGGGTGGGAATGGACACTGAGGGAATTCCTGGATGTTTTGGGGTGCCAGGGAGTCACTGCAAATATCCCTGCATGTTTTAGGGTGGGAATATTGGGAGCCTGAAGGAATTCCTGGGTGTTTTGGGATGGGAAAGTGAACACTGGGAGAATTCCTGGTTTATTTGGGATGAGGAGTGAATGCTGAGGGAATTCCTGGAATTTTTGGGATGGGAATGGAGCACTGAGGGGATTTCTGAATGTTTTGGAATGGAACACTGAGGGAATTCCCAGTTTATTTGGGGTGAGGAGTGAACACTGAGAGAATTCCCAGGTTTTTTGGGATGAGAATGGAACACTGAGGGAATTCCTGGATGTTTTGGGGTAGGAATGAAACACTGAGGGGATTCCCAGTTTTACTGGGATGGGAATGGAACACTGAGGGGATTCTTGGATGGTTTTTGATGGGAATGAAACTCTGAGGGAATTCCTGGATGTTTTGGGGTGCCAGGGAATCACTGAAAGTGTTCCTGGGCGTTTTGGGATGGGAATTGGGAGCCTGAGGGAATTCCTGGATGGTTTGGGATGGGGATGGGACTCTGAGGGGATTGTTGGATTTTTTGTGATGGGAATGGGACACTGAGAGAATTCCCAGGTTTTTTTTTGGGATGGGAATGGAACACTGAGAGGATTCCCAGTTTTTATAGGATGGGAATGGGACACTGAGGGAATTCTTGGATGGTTTTTTTGGGAATGAAACACTGAGGGAATTCCTGGATGTTTTGGGATGACAAAGTGAACACTGGGAAAATTGCTGGGGTTTTTTTTGGGACAAGGAGTGAACGCTGAGGGAATTCCCAGATTTTATAGGGTGGGAATGGGAATCTGAGGGAATTCCTGGATGGTTTGGGATGGGAACGGGACACTGAGAGAATTCCCATTTTATTAGGGATGGGAACGGGACACTGAGAGAATTCCCATTTTATTAGGGATGGGAATGGGACCATGAGAGAATTCCCATTTTATTTGGGATAAGAATTGGGAACCTGAGGGGAATTCCCAAAGTTTTAGGGTTGGAATTTCCACCCTGAGGGAATTCCCAGGTTTTTTGGGATGGAAATTGGGAGCCTGAGGGAATTCCTGGGTATTTTGGGCTGGGAATTTCCAGCTTGAGGGAATTTTTGGGTATTTTAGGATGGGAATTGGGAACCTGAGGGAATTCCTGATGTTTTAGGCTGGGAATTTCCAGCCTGAGGGAATGCCCAGGTTTTTTGGGCTGGGAATTTGGAACCTGAGGGAATTCCTGGTGGTTTGGAATGGGAATTTCCAGCCTGAGGGAATTCCTGGTGGTTTTGGGCTGGGAATTTCCAGCCTGAGGGAATTCCCAAGATTTTGGGCTGGAAATTTAGAATCTGTGGGAATTCCTGAGGTTTTGAGGTTGGAATTTCCACCCTGAGGGGATTCCCAGGTTTTCTAGGGTGGGAATTGGGAACCTGAGGGAATTCCCAAAGTTTTGGGTTGGGATTTCCACCCTGAGGGAATTCCCAAGATTTTGGGATGGGAATTTAGAATCTGTGGGAATTCCCGAGGTTTTGGGGTTGGAATTTCCAGCTTGAGGGAATTCCCAGATATTTTGGGGTGGGAATTTCCAGCCCGAGGGAATTCCCAGGTTTTTTGGGCTGGGAATTTGGAACCTGAGGGAATTCCTGAGGTTTTGGGGTTGAATTTCCAGCTTGAGAGAATCCCCAGGTTTTTTAGGGTGGGAATTTGGAACCTGAGGCAATTCCCAAAGTTTTGGGTTGGGAATTTCCACCCTGAGGGAATTCCTGGATTTTTTGGGCTGGGAATTTGGAACCTGAGGGAATTGTTGGTGGTTTGGGGTGGGAATTTCCACCCTGAGGGAATTCCTGGTGGTTTTGGGGTGGGAATTTGGAATCTGAGGGAATTCCTGGTGGTTTGGAATGGGAATTTCCAGCCTGAGGGAATTCCTGGATATTTAGGGATGGAAATTTCCAGCCTGAGGGAATTCCCAGAATTTTGGGATGGAAATTTAGAATCTGTGGGAATTCCTGAGGTTTTGGGGTTGAATTTGCAGCTTGAGGGAATTCCTGGATTTTTTGGGGTGGGAATTTGGAACCTGAGGGAATTCCTGAGATTTTGGGGTTGGAATTTCCAGCCTGAGGGAATTTTTGGGTATTTTAGGGTGGGAATTTGGAACCTGAGGCAATTCCTGGATTTTTTAGGGTGGGAATTGGGAACCTGAGGGAATTCTTGGTGGTTTGGAATGGGAATTCCCACCCTGAGGGAATTCCTGGTGGTTTTGGGCTGGGAATTTCCAGCCTGAGGGAATTCCCAAGATTTTGGGATGGAAATTTAGAATCTGTGGGAATTCCCGAGGTTTTGGGGTTGGAATTTGGAACCTGAGGGCATTCTTGGTGGTTTGGAATGGGAATTTCCAGCCTGAGGGAATTCCCAGATATTTTGGGGTGGGAATTTCCAGCCCGAGGGAATTCCCAAGACTTTGGGCTGGAAATTTGGAACCTGAGGGAATTCCTGAGGTTTTGGGGTTGGAATTTCCAGCCTGAGGGAATTCCTGGGTATTTTAGGATGGGAATTGGGAGCCTAAAGGAATTCCTGGATTTTTTTGGGGTGGGAATTGGGAACCTGAGGGAATTCTTGGTGCTTTTGGGGTTGGAATTTCCACCCTGAGGGAATTCCCAGGTTTTTTAGGGTGGGAATTTGGAACCTGAGAGAATTCCTGAGGTTTTGGGGTTGGGAGTTTCCAGCCTGAGGGAATTCCCAGGTTTCTTTGGGCTGGGAATTTGGAACCTGTGGGAATTGTTGGTGGTTCTGGGCTGGGAATTTCCAGTCTGAGGCAATTCCCAAAGTTTTGGGTCGGGAATTTCCAGCCTGAAGGAATTCTTGGATATTTTGGGCTGGGAATTTGGAACCTGAGGGAATTCCCAAGGTTTTTGGGGTTGAATTTCCAGCTTGAGAGAGTTCCCAGGTTTTTTTGGGATGGGAATTGGGAACCTGAGGGAATTTTTGGTGGTTTGGAATGGGAATTCCCACCCTGAGGGAATTCCTGGTGGTTTTGGGCTGGAAATTTGGAACCTGTGGGAATTGTTGGTGGTTCTGGGCTGGGAATTTCCAGCCTGAAGGAATTCCTGGATATTTTGGGCTGGGAATTTGGAAGCTGTGGGAATTCCCCGGGGCTGGGTGAAGCCGGGGTTAATGAGCTGCTAATTAATGAACCCTTAATGAGCCTGGGCTGGGGCTGGGGTTGGGTTTGGGGTTTGGGATCCTCTCCCAAAGTTGGGGGGATTTTGGGGGGATTTTCTGAATTTTGGGGGAGATTTTGGGATCCTTTCCCAAAGTTTGGGGGATTTGAGGGTCCTTTCCCAAAGTTTGGGGGATTTTGGAGTAATTTTCTGAATTTTGGGGGTGATTTCTGGATCCTTTTCCCAAAATTTTGGAGATTTGGGATCCTTTCCTAAAGT
Source organism: Calcarius lapponicus (assembly GCA_039654755.1). NCBI lineage: Eukaryota > Metazoa > Chordata > Aves > Passeriformes > Fringillidae > Calcarius > Calcarius lapponicus. The sequence continues at coordinate 32,162 of JBBFKN010000306.1, read as the reverse complement.
TTGGGAATTTTGGGGTCATTTTCTCAATATTGGGGGTGATTTGGGGATTCTTTCCCAAAGTTTTGGGAATTTTGGAGTCATTTTCTGGATTTTGGGGGTGATTTTGGGATCCTTTTCCCAAATTTTGGGGGATTTTGGGGAGAATTTCATTTTCTGGGGGTTAAAATGGCATTTTTGGGGCATTTTTAGGAGTTTTTAGGGCGCTTAAAGGAAATTTGGGGCCTTTTGGGGGAGATTTTGGGGCTGAAATTCCGAATTTTGGGGCTGGAATTGGGGATTTTGGGGCCAGAATTGGAAATTTGGTGCTGAAATTTGGAATTTTGAGGCTAAAATTCAGAATTTTTGGGCTGGAATTATGAATTTATAGAAATTCCCTTTTTCTTTCAGAGCTTTTTGCAGCGTGAGGTGGAAAATGAAGCTCCGGGGCTGAGGAGCCGCAGCTGGGAGGGACCTGGAACTCAGGTGGGCTCAGTTCCCCTCAATTTCTGGGGGAAAATCCGGGAAAAATGGGAAAAAATCCAAATTTTGGTGCCAAAATCTCAGTTTTCCATCAGAATCTCCCAGTTTTGGGGGATTGGAGGCTGAAAAAAATGGGGGAAAATCCAAATTTTGGTGCCAAAATCTCATTTTTCTGTTGGATTCTCCCAATTTCTTTGGGTTGGGGACTGGAAAAATGGGGGAAAAATGGGGAAAAACCCAGGAAAAATCCCAAATTTTGTTGTTAAAATCTCATTTTTCCATCAGAATTTTTCCATTTTTATGGATCTGAATAACCCCAGGGTGGATTTCCAGGATTTTGGGTGGAAATTCCTGAATTTTTTCCCCCTCAGAGTCGGGATCTGGATTAGAAATTCCCCATGGGAATGAAGATTCGGGGCTGATAAAATGGAGGAAAAAATGGGAAAAAAATGGGGAAAAAAATCCGAATTTTGGGGATTGTTTTTGCCCAAAATCTCATTTTTTCCATCAGAATTTTTCCATTTTTATGGTTCTGAATAACCCCAGGGTGGATTTCCAGGATTTTGGGAGGAAATTCCTGAATTTTCCCCTCAGAGTCGGGAGTGGAGGCGCCAGAAATCCTTCCTGGGAATGCGGATTCGGGGCTGGAAAAATCCAAATTTTGGGGGTTTTTTTGCCCAAAATCTCATTTTTTCCATCAGAATCTCCCCATTTGTATGGATAGGAGTAACTCCAGGGTGGATTTTTGGGATTTTGTTTGTGGAAAATTCTGGATTTTCCCCTCAGAGTTGGGAGTGGAGGCGCCACAAATCCCTCCTGGGAATGCGGATTCAGGGCTGGAAAAATCCAAATTTTGGGGTTTTTTTTGCCCAAAATCTCATTTTTTTCCATCAGAATTTCCCCATTTTTATGGATATGAGTAACTCCAGGGTGGATTTTGGGGATTTTGTTGTGGAAATTCCTGAATTTTCTCCTCAGAGTCAGCCGTGGCGGCGCCAGAAATCCTTCCTGGGAATGCGGATTCGGGGCTGGAAAAAACAGGGGAAAAATGGGGATAAATCTAAAATTTGGTGCCAAAATCTCATTTTTCCATCAGAATTTCCCCATTTATATGGATCTAAATAACCCCAGGGTGGATTTCCAGGATTTTGGGTGGAAATTCCTGAATTTTCCCCTCAGAGTCGGGAGTGGCGGCGCCACAATTCCTTCCTGGGAATGCAGATTTGGGGCTGGAAAAACAGAGGAAAAATGGGGATAAATCTAAAATTTGGTGCCAAAATCTCATTTTTCCATCAGAATCTCCCCATTTGTATGGATAGGAGTAACTCCAGGGTGGATTTTGGGGATTTTGTTGTGGAAATCTCTGGATTTTCTCCTCAGAGTTGGGAGTGGAGGCGCCACAAATCCTTCCTGGGAATGCGGATTCGGGGCTGGGAAAAATCCAAATTTTGGGGTTTTTTTGCCCTAAATCTCATTTTTTCCATCAGAATTTCCCCATTTTTATGGATCTGAATAATCCCAGGGTGGATTTCCCGGATTTTGGGAGGAAATTCCTGAATTTTCCCCTCAGAGTCGGGAGTGGAGGCGCCACAAATCCTTCCTGGGAATGCGGATTTGGGGCTGGAAAAACAGAGGAAAAATGGGGATAAATCTAAAATTTGGTGCCAAAATCCCATTTTCCCCATCAGAATTTCCCCATTTTTATGGATCTGAATAACCCCAGGGTGGATTTCCAGGATTTTGGAAGGAAATTCCTGAATTTTCCCCTCAGAGTCGGCCGTGGCGGCGCCACAAATCCTTCCTGGGAATGCGGATTCGGGGCTGGAAAAACCCAAATTTTGGGGGGTTTTTTGCCCAAAATCCCATTTTTTCCATCAGAATTTCCCCATTTTTACGGATATGAGTGACTCCAGGGTGGATTTTTGGGATTTTGGGAGGAAATTCCTGAATTTTCCCCTCAGAGTCGGCAGTGGAGGCGCCACAAATCCTTCCTGGGAATGTGGATTCGGGGCTGGAAAAATCCAAATTTTTGGGTTTTTTTTTCCCAAAACTCATTTTTCCCTCAGAATTTCCCCATTTTTACGGATATGAGTAACCTCAGGGTGGATTTCCAGGATTTTGTTGTGGAAATTCCTGAATTTTTCCCTCAGAGTTGGGAGTGGAGGTGCCACAAATCCCTCCTGGCAATGCGGATTCGGGGATGGAAAAACCCAAATTTTGGGGGTTTTTTTTGCCCAAAATCTCATTTTTTCCATCAGAATTTCCCCATTTTTATGGATATGAGTAACTCCAGGGTGGATTTTTGGGATTTTGTGGTGGAAATTTGTGGATTTTCCCCTCAGAGTCGGCCGTGGAGGCGCCACAAATCCTTCCTGGGAATGCAGATTCGGGGCTGGAAAAACCCAAATTTTGGGGTTTTTTTTCCCCCAAAATCTCATTTTTCCATCAGAATTTCCCCATTTTTATGGATATGAGTAACCCCAGGGTGGATTTTGGGGATTTTTGTTGTGGAAAATTTCTGGATTTTCCCCTCAGAGTCGGGAGTGGAGGCACCACAAATCCTTCCTGGGAATGCGGATTCGGGGCTGGAAAAATCCAAATTTTGGGTTTTTTTTTGCCCAAAATCTCATTTTTTCCATCAGAATTCCCCCATTTTTACAGATATGAGTAACTCCAGGGTGGATTTTGGGGATTTTGTGGTGGAAATCTCTGAATTTTCCCCTCAGAGTCGGCCGTGGCGGCGCCGTGCCCGGGGCAGGATCCCATGGCCAGGCCGAGCGAGCTCTGAGTGCTGCGCCGGATTTGGGATCCCAATTCCATGGCAATGTATCCTACAAGGTACCTGGAAATCCCAAAAATTCCCTTTTCCCAAATTCCTGACCCTTTTTTCCAAATTCCCAGCTTCTCCCCCAGTTTTGTGCCCCTTTCCCCCCAATTTCTGCCCCTTTTTCCTGAATTTCTGTCTTTTTCCCCAAATTTTAGGGGGATTCCAAACTCCCCAAATCCACCTCAGGCTGGTCCCAACCCCCAAATCCACCTCGGGTGATCCCAAAGCCACCTCAGGGTGGTCCCAACCCTCTTGGTGCCACCTCAGATCCCTCAGGGCGATCCCCAAAGCCCACCTCAGGGTGCTCCCAACCCCCCAAATCCACCTCAGGGCGATCCCAAATCCACCTCAGGTCCATCAGGTTGGTCTCAGCCCCCTTGGTGCCACCTCAAGGTGATCCCAAATCCACCTCAGGGTGGTCCCAACCCCCCAAGCCACCTTAGATCCCTCAAGGTGATCCCAAATCCACCTCAGGGTGATCCCAACCCCCCAGATCCACCTCAGTCTCTCAGGTTGATCCCAATCCCCCAAAGCCACCTTAGATCCCTCAGGGCGATCCCAAAGCCACCTCAGGGTGGTCCCAACCCCCTTGGTGCCACCTCAGGGTGCTCCCAACCCCCAAATCCATCTCAGGTCCATCAGGTTGGTCTCAGCCCCCTTGGTGCCACCTCAAGGTGATCCCAAATCCACCTCAGGCTGATCCCAACCCCCTTGGTGCCACCTCAGGATGATCCCAACCCCAAAATCCCCCTCGGGTCCCCTCAGGATGGTCCCAAATCTACCTCAGGGTGATCCCAAGCCCTTGGTGCCACCTCAGGGTGATCCCAAATCCACCTCAGGGTGGTCCCAACCCCCAAAGCCACCTCAGGATGATCCCAAAGGTGCCTTAGGTCCCTCAGGCTGATCCCCAACCCCTTGGAGCCACTCAGGGTGATCCCAAAGCCACCTCAGATCCCTCAGGGTGGTCCCAAATCCACCTCAGTTGATCCCAACCCTCTTGGTGCCCACCTCAGGATCCTCAGGGTGATCCCAAATCCCACCTCAGGGTGCTCCCAATCCTCTTGGTGCCACCCTCAACGTGATCCCCAAATCCATCTCAGGGTGATCCCAAAGCCACCTCAGGGTGATCCCAACCCCCTTGGTGCCACCTCAGGATCCTCAGGTTGATCCCACCCCTACAAAGCCACCTCAGATCCCTCAGGGTGATCCCCAAATGCACCTCAGGGTAATGGCAACTCCTTGGTGCCACCTCAGGGTGATCCAAAGCCACCTTAGATCTCTCAGATTGATCCCAACCCTCTTGGTGCCACCTCCGTCCCTCAAGGTGATCCCAAACCACTTGGTGCCACCTCCAGGTGGTCCCAAATCCACCTCAGGTTGCTCCCAACCCCTTTGGTGCCACTTCAGGGTGATCCCAAAGCCACCTTAGATCCCTCAGGGTGCTCCCAACCCCCTTGGGGCCAACCTCAGGGTGCTCCCAACCCCTTGGTGCCACTTCAGGGTGATCCCCAAAGCCACCTTAGATCCCACAGGTGCACCCAACCCCCTTGGTGCCACCTCAGGTCCCCTCAGGGTGGTTCCCAACCCCCTTGGTGTCACCTCAGGATGGTCCCAAATCCACCTCAGGTTGATCCCAACCCCCTTGGTGCCACCCTCAGGTTGATCCCAACCCCCTTGGTGCCACCTCAGGTCCCTCAGGTTGATCTCAACCCCCTTGGTGCCACCTCCACGTGGTCCCAAAGCCAACCTCAGGTCCCTCAGGTTGCTCCCAACCCCCCTTGGTGCCACCTCAGGGTGGTCTCAAAGCCACCTCAGGGTGCTCCCAACCCCCTTGGTGCCACCACAGGGTGATCCCCAACCCCCTTGGTGCCACCCTCAGGGTGCTCCCAACCCCCTCGGTGCCACCTCAGGGTGCTCCCAACCCCCTCGGTGCCACCTCAGGGTGCTCCCAACCCCCAAATCCACCTCAGGGTGTTCCCAACCCCCTTGGTGCCCACCTCCAGGTGGTCCCAAAAGCCACCTCAGGGTGCTTCCAACCCCCAAATCCACCTCAGGTCCCTCAGGGTCAACCCCAAATGCACCTTAGGGTGGTCCAACACTCTTGGTGCCACCTCAGGTTCCTCAGGGTGGTCCCAACCTCCCAAATCCACCTCAGATCTCTCAGGGTGATCCCAAATTTACCTCACACGTGATCCCAACCCCCCAAAGCCACCTTAGATCCCTCAGGGTGCTCCCAACCCCCTTGGTGGCCACCTCAGGGTGCTCACCCAACCCATTGGTGCCACCTCAGGGTGCTCCCAACCATTGGTGCCACCTCAGGGTGCTCCCAACCCCCTGGTGCCACCTCCAGGTTGCTCCCAACCCCCTTTGGTGCCCACCTCCAGGTGGTCCCCAAATCCACCTCAGAGTGCTCCCAACCCCTTGGTACCAACCTCAGGATAGTCCCAAAGCCACCTCAGGTCCCCTTCAAGGTGATCCCAAATCCACCTCCAGGTGCTCCCAACCCCCTTGGTGCCACCTCTAGGTGCCTCCCCAAATCCATCTCAGGGTGCCTCCCAACCCTCTTGGTGCCACCTCAGGGTGATCCCAAATCCACCTCAGGCTGATCCCAACCCCCCTTGGTGCCGCCTCAGGTGGTCCCCAAATCCACCTCAGGGTGCTCCCCAACCCCCTCCGGTGCCACCTCCAGGTGGTCCCAAATCCACCTCAGGGTGCTCCCAACCCCCTCGGTGCCACCCTCAGGTTGCTCCCAACCCCCTTGGTGCCACCTCAGGGTGATCCCAAATCCACCTCCAGGTTGGTCCCAACCCCCTTGGTGCCACCTCCAGGTGGTCCCACGCCCTGATCTCCCCCCCCACACCCCTTGTTCTCCCCGCCCAGGTCTCCGGCGAGGAATGCAACGGCATCAACGCCATGGCGGCGCCGAGAGCGGCCCCGGCACGCGCCTGCGGAACCTGCCGGTGCTGCCGGACGCGCTCGGACTCCACTGGCGCCCCTCTCCGGCGGCGCCGCGGCCCGGCCAGGCCCCAGCCCGGCGGCGGCGTCGGGGTCAACCCCCCCCGCCCCCCGAGACCTCCAACCCCAACAAGCCCAAGCGCCAGACCAACCAGCTGCAGTACCTGCTCAAGGTGGTCCTCAAGACCCTCTGGAAGCACCAGTTCGCGTGGCCCTCTCCAGCAGCCCGTGGACCGCCGTCAAGCTCAACCTCCCCGGTGAGCGCGGGACAGGGGTGGGGGCCACCAGGAGCTGGAGGAGGTTGGGGGTTCCTTGAGATGTTGGGGAGTGTTGGGGGTCACCAGGAACTGGAGAAGGTCAGGGGTTGTTTGGGATGTTGGGTTCTGCAGGAGCTGGAGAAGGTTGGGGTTGCTTGGGATGTTGGGGTTCTCCAGGAACTGGAGAAGGTTGGGGGTTCCTTGAGATGTTGGGGGTCTCCAGGAGCTGGAGAAGGTTGGGGGTTGCCTTGGGATGTTAGGGTTCTCCAGGAGCTGCAGAAGGTTGGGGGTCACCAGGAACCAGAGAAGGTTGGGGTTGCTTGAAATGTTTGGGAATGTTGGGGGTTCTCCAGGAGCTGGAGAAGTTGCGGGTCACCAGGAACTGGAGAAGGTTGTGGGCCACCAGGAGCTGGAGAAGGTTGGGGGTTGTTTGGGATGTTGGGGTTCTCCAGGAGCGGGAGAAGGTTGGGGGTTCTTGGAATGTTTGGGTTCTTCAGGGGTTGGGGAACCGTTGGGGTTCTCCAGGAGCTGAGAAGGTTGGAGGTTCCTTGGAATGTTTGGGGTTTCTTCAGGGGTTGGGAATGTTGGGGTTCTCCAGGAGCTGGAGAAGGTTGGGGGTCTCTTGGAATGTTGGGGTTCTGCAGGGATTGGGAAATGTTGGAGTTCTCCAGGAGCTGCAGAAGGTTGCGGGTCACCAGGGATTGGGGAACGTTGGGGGTTCTCCAGGAGCTGGAGAAGGCTGGGGGTTGCTTGGAATGTTGGGGTTCTCCAGGGGTTGGCAAATGTTGGGGTTCTGCAGGAGCTGGAGAAGGTCGGGGGTTCCTTGGAATATTGGGGTTCTCCAGAAGTTTTTGGAGAAGGTCGGGGTTCCTTGGGATGTTGGGGTTCTGCAGCAGTTGGGGAATGTTGGGAGGTCTCCAGGGAGCTGGAGAAGGTTGGGGGTTCTCTTCGGAATGTTGAGGTTCTCCAGAGGTTGGGGAATGTTGGGGGTCTCCAGGAGCTGGAGAAGGTTGGGGGTTCTTTGAGATCTTGGGGGTCTCCAGGAGGTCTCGAGGGCGTTGGGGAATGTTTGGTTCTCCGGGAACCAGAGAAGGTTGGGGGTCAACCAGGAACAGGGGGATGTTGGGGTTCTCCAGGGATTGGGGAATGTTGGGGGTCTCCAGAGGTTGGGGAATTTTGGGGGGGCCACCAGGAGCTGGAGAAGGGTTGGGGTTCTCCAGGGGTGGGATTCTCAAGGAACTGGAGATGTTGAGGTTGTCCAGGAACTGGAGAAGGTTGGGGGTCTCCAGGGTTGGGGAATGTTGAGGTTCCCTTGGAATGTTGGGGTTCTCCAGGAACTGGAAGATGACCCCAATGGCTGGGTTGGTGACCTCATGGGTGGGTTCATGACTCCATGGTTGGGTTCATGACCCCATGGTTGGGTTGGTGACCCCACGGTTGGGTTGGTGACCCCACGGTTGGGTTGGTGACCCCACGGTTTGGGTTGGTGACCCCACGGGTGGGTTGGTGACCCCATGGATGGGTTGGTGACCCCATGGGTGGGTTGGTGACCCCATGGCTGGGTTGGTGACCCCATGGGTGGGTTGGTGACCCCATGGTTGGGTTGGTGACCCCATGGGTGGGTTCATGACCCCCACGGTTGGGTTGGTGACCCCACGGTTGGGTTGGTGACCCCACGGCTGGGTTGGTGACCCCATGGTTGGGTTGGTGACCCCATGGTTGGGTTGGTGACCCCCACGGTTGGGTTGGTGACCCCATGGCTGGGTGGTGACCCCATGGTTGGGTTGGGTGACCCCACGGTTGGTTGGTGACCCCACGGTTGGGTTGATGACCCCATGGTTGGGTTCATGGACCCCATGGTTGGGTTGCTGACCTCATGATCAAGTCAAACTTGATCAATTTTGGATGAAATTTCCCAAAATTTTTCTCCTTTTTCATTAAAAATCCCCAAATCCCCATTTCCTTTTCCCCCTGGATTATTATAAAATAATTAATTTCCCCCCCAAGATTTTAATAAAATAATTAATTTTATCTCCAGGATTATTATAAAATAATTAAAAACTCCGATGGGACATGGGAACAATTAAGAAACGTTTGAGAACAATTATTACTGGAACGCTCAAGAATGTATCCAGGACTTCAACACCATGTTTACAAACTGCTACATCTACAACAAGGTGCGGAACCTTCCGGAATTCGGGGAAAATTGGGGATTTTGGGGGGAAAAATGGGAATTTTGGGGTAAAAATTGGGGTTTTTTTGGGTAAAAATGGGAATTTTGGGGGGGTAAAAATTGGGAATTTTTGGGGGGGTAAAATTGGGAATTTTGGGGGTAAAATTGTGAGTTTTTTGGGGTAAAAAAATGGGAATTTTGGGGATAGAATTGGGATTTTTTTGGGGGAAAAAATGAGAATTTTTTTTCAGGTAAAAATGGGAATTTTGGGGCGGAAAAATTGGGAATTTTTTGGGGTAAAATGGGAATTTTTTGAGGGAAAAATGGGATTTTTTTTAGGGGGGGGGATGGTTGTTACCCTAATTCCCCATTTTTTCCCTAAATTCTGATTTCTTCCCCCCCCCAATTTTCCAGCCAGAGGTTGACCCAGTGCTGATGGCAGAAGCTCTGGAGAAGCTTTTTGTCCCTAAATTCTGATTTTTCCCAAATTCCTGGGGTTCTTTCCCAAAATTCCTGGTTTTTTTCCCCCTAAATTCCCCATTTTTTCCCAAATTTCTGATTTTCCCCCCCCCCCCATTTCCCAGCCAGGGGACGACATAGTGCTGATGGCAGAAGCTCTGGAGAAGCTTTTCCCTGCAGAAGATCTCGGAGATGACGCAGGAGGAGACCGAGATCGTCATCGCCCAGACCAAGGGCCGGGGCCGCGCCCGCAAGGAGCCAGGTGGGGCTGCCACGGCATCCCAGAATAATCTCCAAAATCATCCCCAAATCCTCACAATTCCCCCCAAATTCCCCTTTTCTCCCCCTATTTTTTCCTCTTTTTTCCCCTTATTTTTCTCTTATTTTTCCCTTATTTTCCCCCATTTCCCACCCTCTTCTCCCCTATTTTCCCCTCTATTTTCCACCCCATTTTCCCTCATTTTCCTCCATATTTTCCCCTATTTTTTTCCCTTAATTCCCCTCCTTATTCTCCCCCATATTTTTCCATTATTTTCCCTTCATTTCCCCCCATATTTCTCCTAATTCTCCCCTATTTTTCCTGTATTTTCCCCAATTTTTCCGATATTTTCCCCTCACTTTTCCCCTATTTTCCTGTACTTTTCCCCTATTTCCCTCGTTTTCCCCTCTATTTCCCACCCTATTTTCCCTCATTTTCCTCCATATTTTCCTCTGTATTTTCCTCCTTATTTACTCCCTGTTTTCCCCTGTTTTTCCCTTATTCACCTCCTTATTCCCCCCTATTTTTCCATTATTTTCCCCATTTCTTCTTTCCCTCTTTTCCTGTATTTTCCCTCTCATTCTCTCCCTTATTTTGCCCCCATTTCCTTTCATTTTCTTGCCTATTTTCCCTTATTTCCCCCTCATTTTCCCCTATTTGCCTGTATTTTTCCCCTTTTTTCCCCCCCATTTCCCCCCTATCCCCCATATTTTTCCCCCATTTTTCCCCCTTATTTCCCCCCTATTTCTCCCTTGTTTCCCCCCTATTTTCCCCTCTGTTTCCCCCCCCCATTTCCCCTCTCTCTGGCAGTCCCCAACGCCTCCCGGGGCTCCTCCCCGGCTCCCCTGGCTCATTCCCCCCCCCCCATTTCTCCCCCCTACAATCCCCATTTTTTCCCCATTTTCCTCTATTTCCCCCCCATTTCCCCTCCTCCCTGGCTCATTCCCCACCATTTCTCCCCTATAATCCCCCATTTTCCCCCATTTCCCCTCCCATTTTCCCCTCTAATCCCCCATTTTTTTCCCACTTCCCCCTATAATCACCTATTCCCCATCTCTCTGGCAGTGCCCTCCAGGCCGGGCTCCTTGGCGGTGCCCAACTCCTTGCAGGGCTCCTCCCCGGCTCATTTCCCCTCTATTTCCCCCCTAATTTCCTCCCATTTCTCCCCTATAATCCCCCTTTTCTCCCCATTTTCCCCTATTTCCCCCATAATCCCCCATTTTCCCCTATTTCCCCCCCATTTCTCCCCTATAATCCCCCATTTCCCCCCATATTCCCATATATTTATTTCCCCTCCTCTCTCTCCATCAGTGCCCTCCAAGCCGGGCTCCTTGGTGGTTCCCAACACCTCGCAGGGCTCCTCCCTGGCTCATTTCCCCTCTATTTCCCCCCTATTTTCCTGTACTTCCCACATATTTTACCCCCCATTTTCCCCTATAATCCCCCATTTTCCTCTCTTTCCAGCAGTGCCCTCCAAGCCGGGCTCCTCAGCGGTGCCCAACGCCTCCCGGGGCTCCTCCCCAGCTCATTTCCCCTCTATTTCTCCCCCATTTTCCCCATGTTCTCATATATTTATTTCCATTCTCTCTTTCCAGCAGTGCCCTCCAAGCCGGGCTCCTCGGCGGTGCCCAACGCATCCCAGGGCTCCTCCCGGCTCCCCTGGCTCATTCCCCCCTATTTCCCCCCCATTTCTCCCCCATTTCCCCCCTAGAATCCCCCCTTTTTCCCCCATTTCCCCCCCCCCATTTTCCCCCCTATTTTCCCCCATTTCCCCTATAATCCCCCATTTTCTCTCTCTCCAGCAGTGCCCTCCAAGCCGGGCTCCTCGGCGGTGCCCAACACCTCCCAGGGCTCCTCCCCGGCTCATTTCCCCTCTATTTCTCCCCCATTTTCCCCCATATTCTCATATATTTGTTTCCCCCTCTCTCTCCAGCAGTGCCCTCCAAGCCGGGCTCCTCGGCGGTGCCCAATGCCTCGCAGGGCTCCTCGCAGCTCCCTTGGCTCATTTCCCCCCATTTCTCCCCTATTTTCCCCCCATTTTCCCCTATTTCCCCCCTATAATCCCCATTTCTCCCCCATTTCCCCCTAGAATCCCCCCATTTCCCACATTTCCCCCCAGTTTTCCCCTATTTCCAATCTGTTTTCCTCTCTCTCCAGCAGTGCCCTCCAAGCCGGGCTCCTCGGCGGTGCCCAACGCCTCCCAGGGCTCCTCCCCGGCTCCCCCGGCGCCCGCCGCTCCCCCGGTGCCGGGCCTGGCGCCGCCGCTGCCCTTCGGGGCTCCGGGCACGGGGGCTCCGGAGCTGCTGGTGCCGCCCGCGGTGACCGTGGTGCCCCCCGTGCCCGCCCCGCCCGCCCCGGCCCCGCCCGCCCCGGCCGCGCCCGCCCTGCAGCCCCACCCGCCCGTCATCCCCACGCCCGCGCAGCCCGTCAAGGTGAGAGACTCATTAGCAGCACCGCTAATTGGCTTAATTGGGGCCAGGGGTGGCGGTGGGGTTGGCTTGTTTTTGCTAAAATTATTATTATTATTATTTCTATTACTATTATTATTATAGTTTTATTATCATTATTATTACTCATTAGGTTTCTGGTAATTAGATTAATTAGAGGATGGAGTTGGGCTTGGTGTTGGTGGTGTTAATTGCTTTATTGTTATTGTTGGTATTATTATTGATTCATTAGGTGCCAGTAATTAGCTTAATTAGGGAGTGGGGTTGGGGTTGGTTTGGTGGTGTTAATTGCTGTATTGTTATTGTTGGTGTTATTGTTGTTAATATTATTGTTATTATTATTGTTATTAGTAGTAGTAGTGCTTGATTAGGCACTGGTAATTAGCTGATTTAATGTTATTTATTGAGTGATCCCAGAGTAGAAACCCCAATGAATGATCCCAGAGCAGAAACTCCAAAACTCAAAACCCCAGTGAGCGATCCAAGGTAGAACCTCCAAAAGTCAAAATTCCAATGAACCATCTCAAGATAGAAACCCCAATGAACAATCCCGATGTAGAACCTCCAAAAGTCAAAATTCTGATGAACAATCCCAAGGTAGAACCTCCAAAACCCAAAATTCCACTGAACCATCTCAAGATAGAAACACCAGTGGACAATCCCAAGGTAGAACCTCAAAACCCAAAATTCCAATGAATGATCCCAAAGTAGAAACTCCAAAAGTCAAAATTCCCATGAACCATCTCAAGATAGAAACCCCAATGAATGAGCCCAAGATAGAACCTCCAAAACCTCAGTGAACAATCCCAAGATAGAACCTCCAAAAGTCAAAACCCCGAGTGATCCCAAGGTAGAAACTCCAAGACTCAAATTCCAATGGACGATCCCAAGGTTAGAACCTCAAAACCCAAAATTCCCACAAACCATCTCAAGATAGAAACCCAATGAACCCATCCCAAGGTAGAACCTCCAAAAGCAGAAGCTCCAAGAACGATCCCAACGCCAAACTCCAAAACCCCAACGAATGATCCCAAGGTAGAACCTCCAAAACCCAAAATTCCAACGAGCGATCCCAAAGTAGAACCTCCAAATCCCAAAATTCCACTGAACCATCTCAAGATAGAAACCCCAATGAACCATCCCAAGGTAGAAACTCCAAATCCCAAAACCCCAATGAACGATCCCAAGGTAGAAGAACCTCCAAGAGTAGAAACCTAATGAATGATCCAAGATAGAACCTCCAAAACCCAAACCCCAGTGAGCGATCCCAAGGTAGAAACTCCAAAAGTCAAAATTCCAATGAACCATCTCAAGATAGAAACCCCAGTGAACCATCCCAAGGTAGAACCTCCAAAACCCAAAATTCCAATGGACGATCCCAAGGTAGAACCTCCAAGAGTAGAAATCCCAGTGAATGATCCCAAGGTAGAAACTCCAAAACTCAGAATTCCCATGAACCATCTCAAGATAGAAACCCCAATGAACCATCCCAAGGTAGAACCTCCAAAAACCCAAAATTCCAATGAACGATCCCAAGGTAGAACCTCCAAAACCCAAAATTCCACTGAACAATCCCAAAGTAGAAACTCCAAAACCCAAAATTCCCATGAACCATCCCAAGATAGAAACCCCAACGAATGATCCCAAGGTAGAACCTCCAAAACCCAAATTCAATGAACAATCCCAAGGTAGAACCTCCAACAGTAGAAACCCCCAATGAAAAATCCCAAGGCAGAACCTCCAAAAGTCAAAATTCTGCTGAACCATCTCAAGATAGAAACCCCAATGAACCATCCCAAGGTAGAACCTCCAAATCCCAAAATTCCAATGAACCATCTCAAGATAGAAACACCAGTGAATGATCCTGAGGTAGAAACTCCAAAACCCAAAATTGCAACCAACGCCCCCAAACTCCAAAACCCAAATGAACAATCCCAAGGTAGAACCTCCAAAACCCAAAATTCCAACAAATGATCCCAAAGTAGAACCTCCAAAACTCAGAATTCCCATGAACCATCCCAAGATAGAAACCCCAACGAATGATTCCGAGGTAGAACCTCCAAAAGTCCAAATTCCAATGAACCATCTCAAGACAGAAACTCCAATGATTGATCCCAAAGTAGAAACTCCAAAAGTCAAAATTCCACTGAACCATCCCAAGATAGAACCTCCAAAACCCAAAATTCCACTGAACCATCCCACGGTAGAACCTCCAAAACCCAAAATTCCACTGAACCATCTCAAGATAGAAACCCCAATGAACCATCCCGAGGTAGAACCTCCAAAAGCAGAATCTCCAAGAACGATCCCACCGCCAAACTCCAAAACCCCAAGGAACGCCCCCAACTTCCACCCCCCAACTTCCTGCCCTGTTTCTCCCCCCGGCAGACAAAGAAAGGCGTGAAGAGGAAAGCAGACACCACCACTCCCACCGCCATGGACCCCATCCACGACTCGTCCTCGCTGCCCGCCGAGCCCCCCATCCACGACTCGTCCTCGCTGCCCGCCGAGCCCAAGGCCGCCAAGCTGGGCGCGCGCCGCGAGGGCGGCCGGCCCCTGAAGCCCCCCAAGAAGGAGCTGCCGGACTCGCAGCAGCACCCGCTGGAGCTGCGCGCCTCCAAGGCCTCGGAGCAGCTCAAGTACTGTGGTGGCATCATCAAGGAGATGTTCGCCAAGAAGCACGCGGCCTACGCATGGCCCTTCTACAAACCCGTGGACGTGGAGGCGCTGGGGCTGCACGACTACTGCGACATCATCAAACACCCCATGGACCTCAGCACCATCAAGGTTGGGGGAAATGGGGAAAAAAGGGGAATTAAATGGGGAAAAAATGGGGGGAAATGGGGAAAAATGGGGGGAAAATGGGAAAAAATGGGGGTTTTGGGGAGGCGCCGGGGCTGCACGACTACTGCGACATCATCAAACACCCCATGGACCTCAGCACCATCAAGGTCAGGGGGAAATGGGGAAAAAATGGGATTTTAGGGGAATTAAATGGGATTTTAGGGGATTAAATGGGGGGAAAATGGGGGGAAAATGGGAAAAAATTGGGTTTTGGGGAGGCGCTGGGGCTGCACGACTACTGCGACATCATCAAACACCCCATGGACCTGAGCACCATCAAGGTCGGGGGGAATGGGGAAAAAATGGGATTTGAGGGGAATGAAATGGGGAAAAAATGGGGGGAAATGGGGAAAAAATGGGGTTTTAGGGGAATTAAATGGGATTTGAGGGGAATTAAATGGGGAAAAAATGGGGTTTGGGGGGGATCAAATAGGGAAAAAAAATGGGGTTTTGAATTCCCAAGTTTTGGTGTTTTTATGGACCAAAACTTAGCGAGTTTTTTGGACGAAAACTAGTTACTTTCATGGACCAAAAAAGGGGTTTTTTTGGACCAAAAATATTCATTTTTATGGGCAAAACAAAGGGATTTTTGGTTCAGAACAAAGAATTTTTCTGCCTTATTTGTACCCCATGAACCCCCCTGATCCCCAGGTGCTGAATTCTGGTGGAATTGCCCATTTTTGGTGTTTTTATGGACCAAAAATTATCAGGGTTTTTGGACCAAAAATGGTCATTTTCATTGACCAAAAGAGGGTTTGTGTGGACCAAAAATAGTCATTTTTGTGGATCAAATATGGGGTTTTTTTGGACCAAAAATAGTCATTTTTATGGACCAAAAGAAGGGATTTTTGGACCGAAAAGAGGGGGTATTTTTGGCCAAAAATAGTGATTTTCATGGAGCAAAAAAGAGTTTTTTTGGACCAAAAATATTCATTTTTATGGACAAAACAAAGGGATTTTTGGTTCAGAACAAAGAATTTTTCTGCCTTACTTGTACCCCATGAACCCCCCGATGCCCAGGTGCTGATTTGCCCATTTTTGGTGTTTTTTGCCCCGTTGCAGTCCAAGCTGGAGGGCCGGGAGTACCGCGACGCTCAGGAGTTCGCGGCCGACGTGCGGCTGATGTTCTCCAACTGCTACAAGTACAACCCCGCCGACCACGAGGTGGTGGCCATGGCCCGCAAGCTGCAGGTGAGCCTGCCCGCAATCCCAGCAAAATTCCCAACATTCCAAGAAAATTCCATTTTTTTCTTCCAGGGGAAAAAAAAAAATCAGAAGAATCAAAATATGCTGACTCGGCAAAAAATAATTGCTACAAAAAGTGAAAAAAATTATAAAAATTGGGTTTTGTTCTTGTTGAGGTGAAGGAAATCGCAATTCTCAACATTCCAGGAAAATTCCTCTTTTTATTCCAGTGGGATTTGCAAAAAAAAAAAACCAAAAAACTGATTTGGTAAAAAAAAAAATTTACAGAAATAAATTGGGAAAATCCTTTAAAATGGAGGGGAAAGTCCTTAAAAAATGAGGGAAAATCCTTGAAAAATGAGTGAAAACCCCTGGAATGGATGAAGAGGAGAGTGGGCTGTGAATCCATGGTGGAATCAAGACTGGGAAAGACCTCAAAAATCATGGGGTCAACCAAAGGTGATCCGAGAAGATCTCAAGAACTTGGAAAACGCAGCTTTTAAGTGAGAAATTGAGGAAATTCTCTGAATTTTCCCCCCCAAACCACCTTGGAGATGGTTGAGATCTCCAGTGTGAATCCCTGGTGGAACCTCTAAGAACTGAAGGTGATCCAAGAAGATCTCAAGAACCTGAGAGTTGCAGCTTTCAAACAAGAAAGTAAATCAGCAAATTTTATCCATGGTGGAACCTCTAAGATCATCAACTGAAGGTGATCCAAGAAGATCTCAAGAAGATCTCAAGAACTTGGAAAACGCAGGTTTTAAGTGAGAAATTGGGGTAATTCTCTGAATTTTTCCCCCCAAACCACCTTGGAGATGGTTGAGATCTCCAGTGTGAATCCCTGGTGGAACCTCTAAGAACTGAAGGTGATCCAAGAAGATCTCAAGAACCTGAAAGCTGCAGCTTTCAAACAGGAAAGTAAATCAGCAAATTTTATCCATGGTGGAACCTCTAAGATCATCAACTGAAGGTGATCCAAGAAGATCTCAAGAACTTGGAAAACGCAGATTTTAAGTGAGAAATTGAGGAAATCCTGCGACTTTTTCCCCCCAAACCACCTTGGAGATGGTTGAGATCTCCAGTGGGAATCCCTGGTGGAACCTCTAAGAACTGAAGGTGATCCAGGAAGATCTCAAGAACCTGAGAGTTGCAGCTTTCAAACAAGAAAGCAAATCAGCAAATTTTATCCATGGTGGAACCTCCAAGATCATCAACTGAAGGTGATCCAAGAAGATCTCAAGAACCTGAGAGTTGCAGCTTTCAAACAAGAAAGTAAATCAGCAAATTTTCCCCTAAATCCACCTCGGACAGAGTCAGAATTCCAAGAACCTCCCCAAAATTCCAGGGTCCCTCTGCCCACCCCAGGTCCAGGCGTTGACCTTTGGTGTAGAACCCACCAAGGGTTGGGTGTAGAACCTCCCCCTCTGGAGATGCTGCCGGCGTCACCGTTTGCGTTGTGTTCTCGCAGGACGTGTTCGAGATGCGCTTTGCCAAGATGCCGGACGAGCCCGAGGAGCCGGTGATCCCCGCCTCGTCCCCCGTGGTGGTCCCGCCCCCCACCAAGGTGGCCCCGCCCTCGTCCAGCGACAGCAGCAGCGACAGCTCCTCCGACAGCGACAGCTCCTCCGACGACTCTGAGGAGGAGCGGGCGCAGCGCTTGGCCGAGCTCCAGGAGCAGGTTCGGGGTGGTCCAAGGGGTTCTTCTGGTGGGGTCAGGGGTGGAGGTCATGGGTGTGCCGTGATGGTCGGGTCCTGAGACAACAAAATTGTTGGGTTTGCTGAGCTTGAAGAGTTGGGTTTGGCGACCTAAAATCGTTGGGTTTGTTGACCAAAATCGTTGGGTTTTTTGACCCTAAATCATTCGGTTTGTCAACCCAAAATTGTTGGGTTGGCTGAGCTTGAAGAGTTGGGTTTGGCGACCTAAGATCATTGGGTTTGTTGACCAAAATCGTTGGGTTTGTCAACTGAAAATCGTTGGGTTTGGCGACCCAAAATTGTTGGGTTTGGCGACCTAAAATCGTTGGGTTTGGCAACCTAAAATCGTTGGGTTTGTGGACCTAAAATCATTGGGTTTGTTGACCAAAATCGTTGGGTTTGTTGACCCAAAATCGTTGGGTTTGTTGACCAAAATCGTTGGGTTTGTCAACTGAAAATCGTTGGGTTTGGCGACCCAAAATCGTTGGGTTTGTTGACCAAAATCGTTGGGTTTGTTGACCCAAAATTGTTGGGTTTGTCAACCCAAAATCGTTGGGTTTGTTGACCCAAATCGTTGGGTTTGTCAACCCCAAAATCGTTGGGTTTGTTGACCTAAAATCGTTGGGTTTATGGACCTAAAATCGTTGGGTTTGTTGACCAAAATTGTTGGGTTTGTTGACCCAAAATCATTGGATTTATTGACCAAAGTCATTGGTTTGCTGATGAAAGTCGTTGGCTTTGTGGACCCAAAATCATCAGGTTTCAGACGTAAATCGTTGAGTTTGTTGACCTTACTGGTTGGGTTTGTCAGCCCAAAATCGTTGGGATGTTGACCTCAAATTGTTGGGTTTTTTGACCCAGAATCGTTGGGTTTGTGGAACTCAATTGTTGGATTTTTTGACCGGAACCGTTGAGTTTGTCAACCCAAAATCGTTGGGTTTGTAGACCCAGAATTGTTGGGATGTTGACCTAAAATTGTTGGGTTTGTGACCCTAAATCATTGGGTTTGTGGACCTGAATTGTTGGATTTTTTGACCAAAATTGTCGGGTTTGTAGCCCAGAATCATTGGGTTTGTTGACCCAAAACCAATGGGTTCATGGACCTAAAATTTTGGGTTTGTTGACCCAGAATCGTTGGGTTTGTTGACCCAAAATCGTTGAATTTGTCAACCCAGAATCGGTGGCATTGTAGACCTGAAATCGTTGGGTTTGTTGCCTGGAAGGTGCTGGGTTGACCCAAAGTTGTTGGGTTTGTTGGCCCAAATTTTTTGGGTTCGTTGACCTAAAATCCGTGAGTTTGTTGGTCTGCAAAGGTTGGGTTGACCCAAAACTCAGTGACCTGGTGGGGTCATGGGGTGGGTTTGGTGACCCTGGAGGTTTCCATGGACCATTGGAGGTGACATTCAGTGACCTGGTGGGGTCATGGGGTGGGTTTGATGACCCTGGAGGTCTCCATGGAAGCATTGGAGGTGACAGTGACCAGGTGAGGTCAGTCATGGGTTGGGTTTGGTGACCCTGGAGGTCTCCATGGACCATTGGAGGTGACAGTGACCAGGTGGGGTCAGCCATGGGTTGGGTTTGCTGACCCTCGAGGTCTCATGGAAGAACTTCACCCAGCTCTGTCCCAGAACCTTGGGCTCAGCCCCAGGTGGGACCTAATGACCTTGGAGGTCTCCATGAACCCTTGGAGGTGACACTCTGGGTGGGGTCACTCATGGGTTGGGTTTGGTGACCCTGGAGGTCTCCATGGAAGGATTGGAGGTGACAGTGACGTGGTGGGGTCAGTCATGGGTTGGGTTTGGTGACCCTCAAGGTCTCCATGGAAGGATTGGAGGTGACAGTGACCAGGTGGGGTCAGTCATAGATGACCCTCGAGGTGTCCATGGAATGGTTGGAGGTGACAGTGACCTGGTGGGGTCAGTCATAGATGACCCTCGAGGTGTCCATGGAATGGTTGGAGGTGACAGTGACCTGGTGGGGTCAGTCATAGATGACCCTCGAGGTGTCCATGGAATGGTTGGAGGTGACAGTGACCTGGTGGGGTCATGGGTTGGGTTTGATGACCCTGGAGGTGTCCATGGACCATTGGAGGTGACAGTGACCAGGTGGGGTCATGGGTTGGGTTTGATGACCCTCGAGGTCTCCATGGAAGAACTTCCCCCAGCTCTGTCCCAGAACCTTGGGCTCAGTCCCAGGTGGGACCTGACCTTCTGGAGAACATCCCAACCTCCCAACCCTCCCGTCCCACAGCTGAAGGCCGTGCACGAGCAGCTGGCGGCGCTGTCCCAGCCCCAGCAGAACAAACCAAAGAAGAAGGAGAAGGACAAGAAGGAGAAGAAGAAGGAGAAGCACAAAAAGAAGGAGGAGCTGGAGGACACCAAGAAGACCAAGGCCAAGGAGCCGCCGCCCAAGAAGGCCAAGAAGAGCAACAGCAGCGGCGGCGCCTCCAGGTGGGCCCTTCCCACAATTCCCTGGGGCGGTTTGGGGATCCCCCGGTGCTAATTAAGGTAATTTGTTAATTAAGGAGGGACCTCGTGGCCCTGGGGATTTTGGGTGGGGCTGAGCCCGGCCTTGAGCTCAGCTCAGGGTTTGGGGCTGGGGACACCTGGGGACACCTGGGGACACCTGGCTGGGCAGCTGGAGCTGGGCTTGGGGTGTGCAGGGGCAAGTTAAGCTCAGCTTTGGGGTCCAGGAGCAAGTTAAGCTCAGCTTTGGGGTCCAGGGGCAAGTTAAGCTCAGCTTTGGGGTCCAGGAGCAAGTTAAGCTCAGTTTTGGGGGTCCAGGGGCAAGTTAAGCTCAGCTTTGGGGGTCCAAAACCAACTTGAGCTCAGTTTTGGGTGTCCAAAACCAACTTGAGCTCAGTTTTGGGTGTGCAGGGGCAAGTTAAGCTCAGCTTTGGGGGTCCAGGAGCAAGTTAAGCTCAGTTTTGGGTGTCCAAAACCAACTTGAGCTCAGTTTTGGGGGTCCAGGAGCAAGTTAAGCTCAGTTTTGGGTGTCCAGGAGCAAGTTAAGCTCAGCTTTGGGGTCCAGGAGCAAGTTAAGCTCAGTTTTGGGTGTCCAAAACCAACTTGAGCTCAGTTTTGGGGGTCCAGGAGCAAGTTAAGCTCAGTTTTGGGTGTCCAGGAGCAAGTTAAGCTCAGCTTTGGGGTCCAGGAGCAAGTTAAGCTCAGCTTTGGGTGTCCAAAACCAACTTGAGCTCAGCTTTGGGTGTGCAGGAGCAAGTTAAGCTCAGTTTTGGGTGTCCAAAACCAGTTTGAGCTCAGCTTTGGGTGTGCAGGAGCAAGTTAAGCTCAGTTTTGGGTGTCCAAAACCAGTTTGAGCTCAGCTTTGGGTGTACAGGAGCAAGTTAAGCTCAGCTTTGGATTTTTGAATGCCTTGAGCTCAGCTTTGGGTGTCCAAAACCAGCTTGAGCTCAGTTTTGGGTGTGCACAGGAGCAAGTTAAGCTCAGCTTTGGGTGTCCAAAACCAGTGTGAGCTCAGCTTTGGGTGTGCAGGAGCAAGTTAAGCTCAGCTTTGGGTGTCCAAAACCAACTTGAGCTCAGTTTTGGGTGTCCAAGAAGCAAGTTAAGCTCAGTTTTGGGTATCCAAAACCAACTTGAGCTCAGTTTTGGGTGTCCAGGAGCAGGTGGAGCTCAGTCTAGACCATCTCGAGCTCAGCTTGGGATCAGCACACATTTTAAGCTTAACTCCCACCTGATCTTCACCTCAAAGCCGCAACCAACAAAGCTCCTCCTTTCTAGGATCAAAACTAAACCTGCTCCAGTTCCTGTGGGTTAGGGTCGTGTTTACGGTGGGTTTAGGTCAGATTAGGCCAGGTTTAGGTCCAAAATTCCATTTTTTGGTTGTCAGAACATCAAGAAGGAACCAGAGGTAAAGCTCTGCAGCTCCTGTAGCTTAGGCTGGGTTTAACTCAGGTTTAAGGCTGGATTTAGGTCAATTTGAAGTCCAAAACCCCATTTTTTGGTCACACACCAAGAAGGAGCCAATGGCAGTGAGGTTCTCCAGATCCTGTGGGTTTAGGGCTGGTTTAGGTCGGGTTTAGACCAAGTTTAGGCCTAAACCCCCACATTGTGTTGGTGCAAACACCAAGAAGGAGCTGGTGGCAGTGAAGTCCTCCAGATCCTGTGGGGTTAGGGCTGGTTTAGGTCGGGTTTAGACCAGGTTTAGGCCTAAACCCCCACGTTGTGTTGGTGCAAACACCAAGAAGGAGCTGGTGGCAGTGAAGTCCTCCAGGTCCTGTGGGTTAGGGCTGGTTTAGGTGGAGTTTAGGTCAGGTTTAGGCCTAAACCCCCGTTTTTTGTTTGCTCAAACACCAAGAAGGAGCCAGTGGCAGTGAAGTCCTGCAGGTCCTCTGGTTTTAGGGCTGGTTTAGGTCGGGTTTAGACCAGGTTTAAGCCTAAACCCCCATGTTGTGTTGGTGCAAACACCAAGAGGGAGCCGGTGGCAGTGAGGCTCTCCAGATCCTGTGGGTTTAGGGCTGGTTTAGGTCGGGTTTAGACCAAGTTTAAGCCTAAACCCCCATTTTTTGTTCATGTGAGCACCAAGAAGGAGCCGGTGGCAGTGAAGTTCTCCAGATCCTCTGGGTTAGGGCTGGTTTAGGTCGGGTTTAGACCAAGTTTAGGCCTAAACCCCCATGTTGTGTTGGTGCAAACACCAAGAGGGAGCTGGTGGCAGTGAAGTTCTCCAGATCCTGTGGGTTAGGGCTGGTTTAGGTCGGGTTTAGACCAAGTTTAAGCCTAAACCCCCACGTTTTGTTGACCTGAGCAGCAAGAAGGAGCTGGTGGCAGTGGAGTTCTCCAGATCCTGTGGGTTAGGGCTGGTTTAGGTCGGGTTTAGACCAGGTTTAGGCCTAAACCCCCACGTTGTGTTGGTGCAAGCAGCAAGAAGGAGCTGGTGGCAGTGGAGTTGTCCAGATCCTGTGGGTTAGGGCTGGTTTAGACCAGGTTTAGGCCTAAACCCCCACGTTGTGTTGGTGCAAACACCAAGAGGGAGCCGGGTGGCAGTGAAGTCCTCCAGATCCTGTGGGTTTAGGTCGGGTTTAGGTCGGGTTTAGACCAAGTTTAGGCCTAAACCCCCACGTTTTGTTGACCTGAGCAGCAAGAAGGAGCCAATGGCAGTGAAGTTCTCCAGGTCCTGTGGGTTAGGGCTGGTTTAGGTCAGGTTTAGGTCTAAACCCCCACGTTTTTTGTTCATGTGAGCACCAGGAAGGAGCCGGTGGCAATGAGGTTCTCCAGATCCTGTGGGTTTAGGGCTGGTTTAGGTCGGGTTTAGACCAAGTTTAGGCCTAAACCCCCACGTTGTGTTGGTGCAAACACCAAGAAGGAGCCGGTGGCAGTGAGGTTCTCCAGATCCTGTGGGTTAGGCCTGGTTTAGGTTGGGTTTAGGCTGTATTTAAGTCCAAAACCCCATTTTTTGGTCACTCATGCACCAAGCAGGAGCCGGTGGCAGTGAGGTTCTCCAGATCCTGTGGGTTTAGGGCTGGTTTAGGTCGGGTTTAGACCAAGTTTAAGCCTAAACCCCCACGTTTTGTTGACCTGAGACCAAGAAGGAACCAATGGCAGTGAAGTCCTCCAGATCCTGTGGGTTAGGGCTGGTTTAGGTCGGGTTTAGACCAAGTTTAGGCCTAAACGCCCACGTTGTGTTGGTGCAAACACCAAGAAGGAGGTGGTGGCAGTGAAGTTCTCCAGATCCTGTGGGTTTAGGGCTGGTTTAGGCTGGGTTTAGACCAAGTTTACGCCTAAACCCCCACGTTGTGTTGGTGCAAGCAGCAACAAGGAGCCAGTGGCAGTGGAGTTCTCCAGGTCCTGTGGGTTTAGGGCTGGTTTAGGTCGGGTTTAGACCAGGTTTAAGCCTAAACCCCCATTTTTTGGTCACTCATGCACCAAGCAGGAGCCAGTGGCAGTGAGGTTCTCCAGATCCTGTGGGTTTAGGGCTGGTTTAGGTCAGGTTTAGACCAGGTTTAGGCCTAAACCACCACGTTGTGTTGGTGCAAACACCAAGAAGAAGCCAATGGCAGTGAAGTTCTCCAGATCCTGTGGGTTAGGGCTGGTTTAGGTGAGCTTTAGACCAAGTTTAAGCCTAAACCCCCACGTTTTGTTGACCTGAGCAGCAAGAAGGAGCCAATGGCAGCGAAGTTCTCCAGATCCTGTGGGTTAGGCCTGGTTTAGGTTGGGGTTAGGCTGTATTTAAGTCCAAAACCCCATTTTTTGGTCACACACCAAGAAGGAGCCAGTGGCAGTGAAGTTCTCCAGGTCCTGTGGTTTTAGGGCTGGTTTAGGTCGGGTTTAGACCAGGTTTAAGCCTAAACCCCCCATTTTTTGTTCATGTGAGCACCAGGAAGGAGCCGGGTGGCAGTGAGTTTCTCCAGATCCTGTGGGTTTAGGGCTGGTTTAGGTCGGGTTTAGACCAAGTTTAAGCCTAAACCCCCATTTTTTGTTCATGTGAGCACCAAGAAGGAGCCGGTGGCAGTGAAGTTCTCCAGATCCTCTGGGTTAGGGCTGGTTTAGGTCGGGTTTAGACCAAGTTTAGGCCTAAACCCCCATGTTGTGTTGGTGCAAACACCAAGAGGGAGCTGGTGGCAGTGAAGTTCTCCAGATCCTGTGGGTTTAGGGCTGGTTTAGGTCGGGTTTAGACCAAGTTTAAGCCTAAACCCCCACGTTTTGTTGACCTGAGCAGCAAGAAGGAGCCGGCGCCGGTGAAGCCCAGCAAAGCCGCGCCCGCCTACGAGTCGGAGGAGGAGGAGAAGTGCAAGCCCATGTCCTACGAGGAGAAGCGGCAGCTGAGCCTGGACATCAACAAACTGCCCGGGGAGAAGCTGGGCAGGGTCGTGCACATCATCCAGTCCCGCGAGCCCTCGCTCAAGAACTCCAACCCCGACGAGATCGAGATCGACTTCGAGACGCTGAAGCCGTCGACGCTGCGCGAGCTCGAGCGCTACGTCACCTCCTGCCTGCGCAAGAAGAGGAAACCCCCAGGTACCTCCAAAGCCCAAAATTCGGGGGATTTCAGCTCCATTTTCTGGTGGTTTTAATCCCCAGGGTTTGGTTTTTTGGGGAGGTTTTGGAGGTGGTTTGACCTCGCCGAGATGGCGGCGGGTGGGGTTCAAAATGGCGGCGGGTGGGGTTCAAAATGGTGGCAGGCAGGGTACAAAATGGCGGCAGCTGGGATTCAAAATGGCGGGTGGGGTTCAAAATGGCGGCGGGTGGGATTCAAAATGGCGGCGGCAGGGTACAAAATGGCAGGTGGGGTTCAAAATGGCAGCGAGTGGGGTTCAAAATGGTGGCAGGTGGGATTCAAAATGGCGGCGGGTGGGGTTCAAAATGGCGGCGGGTGGGGTTCAAAATGGCGGCGGGCAGGGTTCAAAATGGCAGCAGGTGGGATTCAAAATGGCGGCAGTAGGGTTCAAAATGGTGGCAGGTGGGATTCAAAATGGTGGCGGGTGGGATTCAAAATGGCGGCAGGCGGGGTTCAAAATGGTGGCGGGTGGGGTTCAAAATGGCGGCGGGTGGGATTCAAAATGGCGGCAGGTGGGGTTCAAAATGGCGGGTTAACTGGTTGGGATGAACCAGCTGGGTTTAGGATCAGCCCGTTGAGTTTGCCATGAACCAGTTGAGTTAAGCCATTGCATTCCAAGCCGATCAGTTGGGTTTAAGATGAACCAGTTTGGTTTAAGGCCAACCAGTTGAGTTCAGAACCAATCACTTGGGCTTAGGATGACCCACTTGAGCTCAGGCTGCCCCAGTTGGGACACCCCAGTCGACTTCAGCCCATCCCAGTTGAGTTTAGGACCAACCAGTTGAGTTGAGGCTGCCCCAGTTGGGACTCCCCAGTTGAGCTCAGGCTGCCCCAGTTGGGCTGAGCCCATCCCAGTTGGGACTTCCCGGTTGGGTTTAGCCCATCCCAGCTGGGCTGAGCCCATCCCAGTTGGGCTGAGCCCGTCCCAGTTGAGTTGAGCCCATCCCAGTTGAGCTAAGGCTGCCCCAGTTGGTTTGGTACTCCCCGGTTGGGTTGAGCCCATCCCAGTTGGGACTCCCCAGTTGAGTTGAGCCCATCCCAGTGTGGCTGAGCCCCTCCCAGTTGAGCTGAGCCCGTCCCAGTTGGGCTGAGCCCATCCCAGTTGAGTTGAGCCCATCCCAGTTGGGCTGAGCCCATCCCAGTTGGGTTGAGCCCATCCCAGTTGGGCTGAGCCCGTCCCAGTTGGGACTCCCCAGTTGGGCTGAGCCCCTCCCAGTTGGGACTCCCCAGTTGGGTTGAGCCCATCCCAGTTGAGCTGAGCCCCTCCCAGTTGGCTTTAGGCTCCCAGCTGGGTTCAGCCCATCCCAGTTGGGACTCCCCAGTTGGGTTGAGCCCCTCCCAGTTGAGTTGAGCCCGTCCCAGCTGGGCTGAGCCCGTCCCAGTTGGGTTCAGCCCATCCCAGTTGGGACTCCCCAGTTGGGCTGAGCCCGTCCCAGTTGGCTTTGGGCTCCCAGTTGGGTTCAGCCCGTCCCAGTTGGGCTGAGCCCCTCCCAGTTGAGTTGAGCCCATCCCAGTTGGGTTGATCCCACCCCAGTTGGCTTTGGGCTCCCAGTTGAGTTGAGCCCATCCCAGTTGGGCTGACCCCGTCCCAGTTGGCTTTGGGCTCCCACTTGGGTTGATCTCACCCCAGTTGGCTTTAGGCTCCCAGCTGGGTTCAGCCCATCCCAGTTGGGACTCCCCAGTTGGGTTGATCCCCTCCCAGTTGGCTTTGGGCCCCCAGTCCCAGTTGGGCTGAGCCCATCCCAGTTGGGTTGATCCCACCCCAGTTGGCTTTGGGCTCCCAGTTGTGTTGAGCCCCTCCCAGTTGGGTTGACCCCACCCCAGTTGGCTTTGGGCTCCCAGTTGGGTTCAGCCCGTCCCAGTTGAGTTGAGCCCCTCCCAGTTGGCTTTGGGCTCCCAGTCCCAGTTGAGTTGAGCCCATCCCATTTGGGTTGATCCCCTCCCAGTTGGGTTGATCCCACCCCAGTTGGGTTGACCCATTCCCAGTTGGCTTTGGGCTCCCAGTCCCAGTTGGCTTTGGGCTCCCAGTTGAGTTGATCCCATCCCAGTTGGGTTGACCCCACCCCAGTTGGCTTTGGGCCCCCAGTCCCAGTTGGCTTTGGGCTCCCAGTTGAGTTGATCCCATCCCAGTTGGGTTGATCCCATCCCAGTTGGGTTGATTCCATCCCAGTTGGGTTGATCCCATCCCAGTTGGGTTCAGCCCATCCCAGTTGGGTTGAGCCCACCCCAGTTGGGCTGAGCCCCTCCCGGTTGGGTTGATCCCACCCCACTTGGGTTGATCCCATCCCAGTTGGCTTTAGGCTCCCAGTTGTGTTGAGCCCATCCCAGTTGGGTTCAGCCCATCCCAGTTGAGTTGACCCCGTCCCAGTTGGGTTGATCCCACCCCAGTTGGCTTTGGGCCCCCAGTCCCAGTTGGCTTTGAGCTCCCAGTCCCAGTTGGGTTGACCCCACCCCAGTTGGGTTGATCCCCTCCCAGTTGGGACTCCCCAGTTGAGTTGACCCCGTCCCAGTTGCCTTCGGGCCCCCATCCCCATCCCCGCTGACGCTGCCGTTGCTCCCGCAGAGAAGCTCGACGTCCTGGCCGGCTCCTCCAAGCTCAAGGGCTTCTCCTCGTCCGAGTCGGAGTCGAGCAGCGAGTCGAGCTCCTCGGACAGCGACGAGTCGGACTCAGGTTAGCGCCTCCTTCCTTCCCTCTGTCCTCCCGTCCGTCCGTCCGTCCCGAGCTCGCGGCAGAAATAAACTCGATTGCATCGCTGCCTTCGCCGTCCGCTCGTCTTTGGGGGAGCCCCGGCCCCGACCCGACCCCGACGGATTCGGAATTTTTGTGGAATTGTTTGAAATCCCGGAGCGAGCGCCGCGGGGTTGGGTGGGGGTTTGGGGAAAATGGGATTTTGTGGGGAAAATGGGATTTTGTAGGGGGAAGAAATGGGATTTTGTAGGGGGAAGAAATGGGATTTTGTAGGGGGAAGAAATGGGATTTTGTGGCAGAAAATGGGATTTTTAGAGGGAAAAAATGGGATTTTATAGGGGGAAAATGGGATTTTATGGGGGAAAATTGGGATTTTGTAGGGGAAAATGGGATTTCGTGGCAGAAAATGGGATTTTGTAGGGGGAAGAAATGGGATTTTGTGGGGAAAATGGGATTTTGTAGGGGGAAGAAATGGGATTTTGTGGCAAAAAATAGGATTTTTTAGAGGGAAAAAAATGGGATTTTATAGGGGGAAAATGGAATTTTATAGGATGAAAATGGGATTTTTTAGGGGGAAAATGGAATTTTATAGGATGAAAATGGGATTTTTTAGGGGGAAAATGGAATTTTGTGGGGAAAAAATTAGATTTTATAGGGGGAAAAATTGGGATTTTATAGGGGGCAAATGGGATTTTGTGGGGAAAGATGGGATTTGATAGGGAAACAGGATTTTATAGGATAGGAATGGGATTTTATAGGGGGGAAAATGGGATTTTTTAGGGAGAAAACAGGATTTTATGGGGGAAAATGGGATTTTATAGGATGAAAATGGGATTTTGTAGGGGAAAAAATGGGATTTCGTGGGGGAAAAATGGGATTTGATAGGGAAACAGGATTTTATAGGATAGAAATGGGATTTTATAGAGGGAAGAAATGGGATTCTATAGGATGAAAATGGGATTTTATGGAGGGAAATGGGATTTGATAGGGGGAAAATGGGATTTGATAGGGAAACAGGATTTTATAGGATAGAAATGGGATTTTATAGGGGGAAGAAATGGGATTTTATGGGATGAAAATGGGATTTTTTAGGGAGAAAACAGGATTTTATGGGGGAACAAATGGGATTTTATAGGGGGCAAATGGGATTTTGTGGGGAAAAATGGGATTTGATAGGGAAACAAGATTTTATAGGATAGAAATGGGATTTTATAGGGGGGAAAATGGGATTTTGTGGCAGAAAAATGGGATTTTGTGGGGGGAAAATGGAGCAGATGGGGTTTTAGGGAGGAAATGGGATTTTCTAGAGAAAAAAAAACGGAGCAGGTGAGATTTTATGGATAAGGATGGAATGAATGGGATTTTATGTAGGATATTATCCGGATTTTTCCTGGTTTTTATCCCAGATTTTCATGGATATTATCCTGATTTTTCCTGGTTTTTAGCTCAGATTTTCATGGTTATTATCCCAAGTTTTCCTGGATATTATCCCAGTTTTTCCTGGGGTTTATCCCAGATTTTCATGGTTATTATCCCAAATTTTCCTGATTTTTATCCCAAGTTTTCCTGGATATTATCCCAGTTTTTTCCTGGTTTTTAGCTCAGATTTTCCTGGTTTTTATCCCAGATTTTCCTCATTCCCACCTTTCCTCGTGCCTGTCCCCGCCGTGGGTTTGGGATTTGTTCCCATCCCAAATTCCGAGGTTTGAGCCAGGCTTAACTCCAGGAACTGGGAAGGGTTTGGTGGCTCCGGCGTTGGAAAATTCCATGGAAATGTTTGGGATTGAATTCCAGAGGGGACCAAGTGTGGAGAGGGAGCAGAAATCCAAAAAAATCCCTAAAAAAGGAGAAAAAATCCCCCCAAAAAGAGGAAAAAACCCCCAAAAATCTCCCCCAAAAAGAGCAAAAATCCCCAAATTAAAAAAAATCCCAGGATCTGGTGGTGATTTTCCAGAATTTTCCCGAGATAAATCCAGAATTAGGAATCTTTGAACTTTTTTGTGAGTTTTTATCACAATTTTAAGGAATTTCTCATAAATTTGGGGATTTTTGGATGAGGTGAAAAGGTTTTGTTGGAATTTTTAAACCTGAAATAAGAATGGGATTTGGTGCTGAATTCTTCCTTGGATTTATCCTTTAAATCCTATTTTTATCTGTTTTTTTTTTTCTGATTTTTGCCTGATTTCCCATCAAATCCACCAAAATTGGGCTCATCCCAAATCCAGAACCTTCATTTTTCCCAAAAAAAACTCGGCGCTTGGAAGCAGAAAAACCCAAAAAAGGCATTTTTTGGGGATGAATTTCACTCCCAAACCACCAAATCCAGATTTTTTTGCCCAGAAAACTTCGATCTGCCCCAAATATTTTCCCCAAATCCGTTGATTTTATTTTCCTTTCCCCAAAATTTCTCAGCCTGGGAAGCACCAATTCCTCACTCCCACAAAAACTTGGGAAATTGGGATGTTTGGGAATAATAAAAGCGATAAAAGGACTCCAAAACTTCACTTTTTTCATGGAATTTCACCCCAGGATTTGGGAATTTGGATCCGTTTCGCTGTTTGGGTGGGAATAAAATCAGGATTTTGGGGGGAAATTTGGGAAAAATCCCAGAATTTTGACATTTCTGCCCCAAAATCACCTGGGAGTGACTTCTCCATTTTATCCCCGTGGATTTGGGGTTGGAGGTTCATCCGTGGGTTGGGTTGGGATCTCCAAAATCCACGAGGATCCATCCGGGAACGCGATTCCGGCTCGGATCCGACGGCCGGGGAGGAGCTTTGGGGTCATCCTTGGGTTGGGATCTCCAAAATCCACGAGGATCCATCCGGGAACGCGATTCCGGCTCGGATCCGACGGCCGGGGAGCAGCTTTGGGGTCATCCTTGGGTTGGGATCTCCTCTGGAGCAGGAAATTCCAGCTGGGACCCAAAATCGGTGATGGAGTTTGGGATCATCCCTGGGTTGGGATCTCCTGGATCTCCATGGAACCTCACGATTCCAACTGGGACCCAAAATCAGTGATGGAGTTTGGGATCATCTTCTGGATCTCCAGGTGATCTCCATGGAACCTCACGATTCCGACTGGGACCCAAAATCAGCGATGGAGTTTGGGATCATCCTTGGGTTGGGATCTCCAGGTGATCTCCATGGAACCTCACGATTCCGACTGGGACCCAAAATCGGTGATGGAGTTTGGGATCATCCTTGGATTGAGATCTCCTGGATCTCCATGGAACCTCACGATTCCAACCGGGACCCAAAATCAGTGATGGAGTTTGGGATCATCCTTGGTTTGAAGTTCTTGGAATCTCCTCTGGACGAGGAAATTCCAGCTTGGACCCAAAATCGGTGATGGAGTTTGGGATCATCCCTGGGTTGGGATCTCCAGGATCTCCTGGATCTCCATGGAACCTCATGATTCTGACTGGGACCCAAAATCGGTGATGGACTTTGGGATCATCCTTGGGATCTCCAGAATCCAGGATGATCCTTCTGGGGACACAATTCCAACTGGGACCCAAAATTGGTGATGGAGTTTGGGATCATCCCTGGGTTGGGATCTCCAGGTGATCTCCATGGAACCTCACGATTCCGACTGCGACCCAAAATCGGTGATGAACATTGGGATCATCCTTGGGTTGAAGTTCTTGGAATCTCCTCTGGTCGAGGAAATTCCAGCTTGGACCCAAAACTGGTGATGCAATTTGGGATCAACTTTGGGTTGGGATCTCCTGGATCTCCATGGAACCTCACGATTCCGACTGGGACCCAAAATCGGAGATGGAGTTTGGGACCATCCTTGGGTTGGGATCTCCAGGATCTCCTGGATCTCCGTGGAACCCCACGATTCCGACTGGGACCCGAAATCGGTGATGGAGTTTGGGATCATCCCAGGGTTGGGATCTCCAGGTGATCTCCGTGGAACCTCACGATTCCAACTGGGACCCAAAATCGGTGATGGAATTTGGGATCATCCCAGGGTTGGGATCTCCAGGTGATCTCCGTGGAACCTCACGATTCCGACTGGGACCCGAAATCGGTGATGGAGTTTGGGATCATCCTTGGGTCAAAGTCCTTGAGGATCTTCTTCTGGACCTCACAATTCCAACTGGGGTCTGACTGGCAATGGAATTTGGGATAATCTTTGGGTTGAAACCCTTGGAATCTTCTTCTGGACCTCGTGATTCCGGCTGGGATCTAACGATGGGAATTTGGGATCATCTTTGGGTTGGGATCTCCAAAATCCGGGATGATCTTTCTGGACCTCTCGGTTTCGACTGGGACCAGCAACCAGCGATGGAATTTGGGATCATCTTTGGGTTGAAACCCTCGGGATCTTCTTCTGGACCTCGTGATTCCGGCTGGGATCTAACGATGGGAATTTGGGATCATCTTTGGGTTGGGATCTCCAAAACCCAGGATGATCCTTTTGGGATCATCTTTGGGTTGAAACCCTTGGAATCTTCTTCCGGACCTCGTGATTCCGGCTGGGATCCAACGATGGAATTTGGGATCATCTTTGGGGTTGAAACCCTTGGAATCTTCTTCTGGACCTCGCGATTCCGGCTGGGATCCAACAGTGGAATTTGGGATCATCTTTACCCTTGGAATCTTCTTCTGGGCCTCGCGATTCCGGCTGGGATGCAACGATGGAATTTGCTGAGATTCTCCCTCGAGAGCAGCGACGTTCCCAGGAAATCTCATCCTGTGCAATCCATGGATTTTCTTGACCGTTGGATCTTTTTCCGACAATTTTCCCTCTTTTTTTTTGTTTTGGCGGCAAAATCCCCAATCCCAGAAATCCCTGGGGAATTCCAGCTCCATCCCTGGGGAATTCCAACCAATCCCGCCCCGTTCCCCATCAGTTCCCGTCGGGTTCGTCCGCAGCCGTTCCTGAATT